>NW_019104534.1:1021373-1073605 GCF_001995035.1 Momordica charantia | reverse complement strand
TTGTTAAATTATCGTTTCTTACTTGAGTTTCAAGGTTTGTCTCAGTCTTGGAACATTTATATTGGTTCCTTTGGATAAGTCATTGCTGTCCAGTTGGAAGTTGAAAATGATGGTGGAGTTGTTTTAAAATTGTTCTAATGGTCTTTGTTGAATATTTTTACAGGTTAACAGAATTAGGGAACTTCCCCAGAATGCTAGAATTGTTGCCACACACACGGATAGTCCAGATGTATGTGCTAATGATTTTAGTTCTTGCATTATTTTGATTGAGAAGCTTATGCCTCGATTACGTTTATTCAACCACTATTGCTTTAAGTCTCTTTGGTATTCAACATTCAGGTCCTCATTTGGGATGTTGAGGCTCAACCTAACCGTCATGCTGTCCTTGGTGCCACAAATTCTCGCCCAGATTTGGTAATTCTGTTGAAAACTCAAACTGCTGACATGTTCTTTAAATGTTACTATGTCTTGAAGTTCTGGTATCCATCTCTTTTTGGCTGATTGAGGTTAAGTTAATCCCATTATAGAAGCTTACTGAGATATTGATATGTCCAACATGTCTAGTTTATTTTCTTACTGTTAAATGCTGCAGTCGTGGTTAAACAGTAGGCTGCCTATTTTAATGTCTCGTGAATGTGAATGGTCAAAGCATTTAATTGTTTTATTCAAATGGAGAGATTTTTCATAATAATTATCTAGAGCCGAGGGGGTTTCCCAAGCTGGTGGGTAGACGTGAAAAATCATGGAAAGCATGTATAACTTCCTAGGTCTCATGTTAATCTTAACAATTGTTCTGGGAACATGAAAGATGAATTATTCTGGTGTTTGTAACATGCACATTCTAAATTCTTCTTTGTTTGAAACCTTCATTATGCAATTTTGAGTTAACTTACAGTGCATTTGCAGATTCTGACTGGTCATCAAGAAAATGCAGAGTTTGCTCTAGCAATGTGCCCCACTGAACCTTATGTTCTCTCTGGAGGTTGAAAGCTTTCTGATCTTTTTTCTCATTAAAGTTGGTCCTTCTAATGAGACTCAATCTGCAAAGTTTTACTCGACTGTGGCATTGTTTCAGATTAGATGTCTCAAATTATTATTATTTTTCAAAATATATCAATTTCTTTGTTGTAATGGGATTATTACTATCTCATGGTGTGGGGTGTTAGAAAAGGGGTTCCATTTCTCAGATGCTATTTAATCTTATGCCAGGGAAGGACAAGTTAGTTGTTTTATGGAGTATCCAGGACCATATAACAACTTCGGCCACAGACCCTGCTGCTTCAAAATCACCAGGATCTGGTGGATCTATCATAAAAAAGGCGGGAGAGACAAATGATAAAGCTTCTGATGGGCCTTCTGTTGGGCCACGAGGAGTTTACCATGGTCACGAGGATACTGTTGAAGATGTGACCTTCTGTCCATCCAAGTAATATCTCAGTTCTGAATTTTGAGTCGTTCATGTTTTTATTTTAATTTTATTTTGAGAATTAGGAATATAAGGGCATATGGATGGGGCATTTAAAACCTTTTCTTTTATTTAATATACATTTAGATTTTTCATGTAGTACAGCAGGTGGTGATTTCCAGCTGGGGTTTGGTTTGATAGAGATGGAAGTCTAATTTTTAATGTTCTCGTTTCTAAGTTAAACTATTAACCACTTTTTCTTTTATTTTCTTTCTTAAGTGCACAGGAGTTTTGCAGCGTGGGAGATGACTCTTGTCTAATATTATGGGATGCCCGTGCTGGCTCTGGCCCAGCTGTTAAGGTCATAATTCTCTTGTTTAATTTTCTCTGTACTGTTCTTTATCATACTGGAAGTTGAAATCTGGGTTATAGAGCGTACATTAGAGTATGACCTTGGAATAACTACGTACTTGTCATTCTGTGACTCTAATATTTAGTATTTGTTATACTGGCCAAAGTTGATAGGATAAAATTTCCATGATGTTTTACCTTTTTTGTAGTAGAAACTATTTGGTTGTTTCATACCATTATTCTGCGTAGGAGCTTCATCCTGCATGACAAATAGGATGTCCCATAATTTACTTCTGCTTTTATGTTTTTATTTTCAGAGCTCGTATTTTAGGAGCTTCTGTTTATATTCATGCTAGTCTGACCTTTCTTTCTGGCTGGCAGGTTGAAAAAGCACATAATGCTGATCTTCATTGTGTTGATTGGAATCCTCATGATGATAATCTTATCATAACAGGGTAATTTTTAATTTCTTATTTTCTCTTTATTAATGTTTATGGGAAAATGAGATCCGATAGACATAAAAAAAGAAAAAATTTACAGAGACAGAGAGAAGAAATAGTAAATAGCACTATGATCTTGCTGCTATTTGCCCGACTCCTTTAGTTGCTATTTCAATGAAATTCATTTTGTTATTAAAGAAAACAAGAAACAGAATTTGGCCGTTGTGTACCATTTGGTTTCACCTCTTTATATTTGATAGATCGTTTGGAATTAGGAAAGTGTAATTTTTAAGGTCCACTTACATTTTGACTAATCTCTCTTCAGGTCAGCAGATAACTCTATTCGTCTGTTTGATCGTCGGAACCTCACTTCTAATGGAGTTGGCTCGCCCATCTATAAATTTGAGGGCCATAAAGCAGCGGTTCTTTGTGTTCAGGTATTCTTTTTGTTTTTGTTTTTTGTTACCTTTTGTCTTATTACTACTAGTTTTATTTTTTAATGCTCTTGCAATTAGTTGCAAAATGTGTTAATCACACATACCTGTCCATATATTTTTTATTCAGTGGTCTCCAGATAAGTCATCTGTCTTTGGAAGTTCCGCAGAGGACGGGCTGTTGAATATCTGGGATTACGATAAGGTACAGCATTTTGAGATTAAAACCGTGTTTCTGTTTTGTTATCTTTCTTCCAGGATTTAATCGAGATAATAGTATCTTAAGCCATGAATTTCTTTTTCCCTTTTTCTTAGAGATCTGATTACACAAAATACCATGACAACATCTGGCTGGTTTTATTTAGCGTTTCTGATATGTTTATGGTTCATATTAATTAATTGGTGTAATTTATTTGTCTTTGGATTTCTATTGGATTTTGGTAATATATATTCATGATGTTCTTTCTGGTCTCAACCTATTCCAGGTTGGTAAAAAGACAGAGCGAGCAACAAGGACACCTGCTGCTCCCCCAGGCTTATTTTTCCAGCATGCTGGGCACAGGTTTTAAATTACTGCCTTTTTCTGTTTGAGACGCACGAACCAGACAAAAGAGCACGTTAAACTCTTAGTTCATTCCTTTCCGAGAACTGCTATTCCTCGGATAGTTTTTCCTTCACCTGCATCATTGCAATATTGTTAGTGCTTGATTTTAAGGTTACTTTATTCATCTAACCTTTTTGTCATATCCAGGGATAAGGTCGTTGACTTCCACTGGAATGCATCTGATCCATGGACTGTTGTCAGCGTGTCTGATGATTGTGATACAACTGGTGGAGGAGGAACATTGCAGGTCCACCACCATTCTCTCTCTCTCTCTCTCTCTCTCTCTCTCTCTCTCTCTCTCTCTCTCTCTCTCTCTCTCTCTCTCTCTCTCTCTCTCTCTCTCTCTCTCTCTCTCTCTCTATTACCCCCCCACTCCAAAGAAAAAGAAAGAAAAAAACTCCTTTAAAAACAATACAAGAACCACGAGGTTATTTTGCTAGGTTGCTTACACCATATTGTTTAATTATTTATATGTTTTCGGTTTGGGGTTGGAAGGGGGCTCATTGTTCTTTTTAAAATATACATTTAAAGAAAGTTTCTCTTGACTTGTTATGCTTGTGAGTTGCAGATATGGCGTATGAGTGATTTGATTTATCGGCCAGAAGATGAGGTGTTAGCTGAGCTTGAAAAATTCAAATCTCACGTAATTGAATGTGCTGCAAAGCCTTAGAGAGACCGTAAAGTTCGATGCAGTAGATTGTAGCGTAGTGGAATTGGAACTCTAGTCTGTCTATCTTCAGTGTTCTATTCTTTCTTTTTCCCTTCTTTGCAACTGTGTGCATGTATTTGGAATATCCGGCGCAGGCTCTCTCTCTTCTATTTATAGAGTTTACAGTATGTAGAATGAATATGACTATCTGGCACCATCAATGAATTGAACGCTGTCGGTTCTCTGTAATGCCTGTTGAATGAACGTTTGAAAATGGATCATTATTAGTGTTTGGTAACTTATTTACCCCATCTTTATAATGATTGCGTATTGAACATTTGGGATCCTCATACAGGAGTAGAATGCCTTCCTTAAGAAGTCATAAAATTAAAAAACTTTGTATGCGATAGGATGTCTTTTCAGTGATACACAATGTTCTATCTGAATCTAACAGCATTCTCTTCTCTCAATGCTTTATTCTGCAACACCAAGTTCAGAAAAAGAACCAAAAAAGAGTTACAACTAGAGGGTAACGAGCGATGTTGAATATAGTTCTGTGCAAGATATTTTGGAAGGCAGTTCAGTTAGTTGAAATTAGAAATTGAACTATGGCCTATGGTGAAGGAAGGACTGGCTAATTTGTTAGGTGGAACCTGACCATAATCTAGGCATTCCATGTTCACTTATGCTACTTCCTGAATACCTTCTCATTCTCTGCCAGAAATGTCTCTTACCTTTCTCAATTCTAGGGGGTCTAGAACTCGAGCATCTTTCAAGTGATCTGGTTTCTTGCGACGTATTTAACAACTCTGAAATGGAGAGACGTGTATCGAGGATGTCGAAATGTGAACTATAGTTAGGTACTGAATATTGGCTATGAAAAGAGTCTAGCATGTGTCTTGAACTTGATGCCTCATTATCATTCATATCCACAGACGAGTTCTCCTGGCTTGAATCCCGTGAACTTGCTTCTCGTGCCTCGTCACATTGGTTAGAAACTAGTTTCAGTGCTTGAACAACCTCACCCATGAAAGGTCGATGCGACACCTCTGGCTGCACACACATTGAAGCAATGGCTGCCACTTTGGCTATACTTTCAAAAGGAACATCCTCACAATCTAGCGATTTGTCGATTATAATTTCTAAGCCTTCTTTGCTTGTGAGGAGTGGGCGAGCCCAAGCAACAAGGTTTTCTTGACCAGGTGGTTGCGACATATCTACTGGTTTCCTGCCCGTTAATAGCTCAAGAAGGACGACACCGTAACTGTAAACGTCGCTCTTTACAAGTAAATGGCCTGTCATTGCATACTCCGGAGCCACATATCTGAACATATCAACAATAAGTCAAGTAAGAGAAGGCATAAAAAAAAAGAATCTACATTTCCTCTAAGATTCGGAAGTATCCTACTTTACTATAATTCAGAAGATTCAACATGTATCCAAGATTCCCAGGATGTAGGCAGAGCATGTTGCTTCTCAAATCTATGGCAAATGTGAAAAATTTTAGCCTACCTTAACATTTTCTTTTTCTTGATATGCCTAGCAGAGCTTAATAGCACTTACAATAACATGTTCCAAAATCTGATATGTAACTTGTTCAAATGGAAAAGAAAAAACAGTCTTTCATAAAGATGACCAAGATCTAATCTGTAACAAGTGTTCTAGAGATAGTAGGCTCCATGGCATGCATAATAGCAAGTATGATGATAAGTGAAGATTATGATAAATAAATTAACTACCAGCCTCTTCTTGGCTCTTTACTATATTTTGCAAGGAGAAATCTAAAACAACTTCTAATAATATACAAACAGGAGGAATGTTATACCCGAAAGTTCCCATGACACGTGTTGATATGTGTTTACTTTCCTCGTCCATCGCAGTTCGAGCCAATCCGAAGTCGGAAACTTTTGGTGTAAAATCATGTTCTAGCAAAATGTTGCTGGATTTGAAGTCCCTATGTATGACTCTAGGACTTGAATCTTCATGTAGATAGGATAAACCCCGAGCAGCACCGAGCGCTATCTTTATCCGGGCGCCCCAATCAAGTGGGGCAGTTTCCCTATCAACACCTAACGGAAGAGAATATCGAAAAACGAAACAAGTTAGATTAAATTGAAATGGTTTCATATCGCTGTGTCACAATAGAATCATACTGGTTAAACCACAAATGGAACACATGAAGACCACTTTCTTACCATGTAAATGAGATTCCACACTGCCGTTTGGAATGAGTTCATACACCAGGCAGCGACTACGCTCCTCGGTACATATTCCAATCAACTTGACCAAATTTCTGTGGTGGAGGCGGCTCAGCATTTCGACTTCAGCCAAGAATTCTCGACCACCCTGATGATCGTCTCTCTTGAGAACTTTGACTGCTACTTTGGTACCATCTTCAAGAACGCCACTGTAAACGCGTCCAAACCCACCTTCCCCCAATATTCTTGAAGGATAAAAATTATTGGTGGCTCTCTCTATGTCAGAAGCACTTAATGTCTTGGCTGATCCTGAATATGGGGCAATGCTTGATCCAAAGGATAAAGAAGCAGAACTAGGCATGGTTGCCATAACTGATCCACCAGCACCTGCAAGTCTGTATAAACTTAAAAGATGCCAAAGGACCGAATGATGAGCGTAAAAACGCAATAAAATACCGTTACAAAAGATCCACCTTTTCAGGGGGCCAACATTAGTAGGCAATCCATATTACCTGATGGTTTATTGAGGGAGGATAACGAAACGTGTGGAGTTGGTTTCAGCTGACAAACACCATCATTGTGTCTAAAGATCAAAATCCAAGCAATAGCAATGCATAAAACCACTGCAACAGTAGTTGACAGGGCAATCATAGCAATCATACCACCACTTATCCTTTCTTTATGCTGTCTATTCTGTATATCGACGCCGATGGGTTTTACAGTCCTTGCATTGTTACTATTACTTGTATAAGGCTCGCTATCCATTTGTGACTCTCCAGAAGGAGGTGATGGAGGTAAACCTGGATATCGAACATATAATACTTCATAGTCACCAAAATAGGAATCTTTGATGGAAACTTTCTTGTGCCAAAACCTTTGGTAAGTCAAAAAGGCCGTAGTATTGTCAAATTTTTCCCCAAGAGGGACTAAGTCAATAAGGACAACAGTCTTATCTGGTTGCTGGTTAGCTGCATTGGCTCCAATAATGCGAACTTGACTTTGCTTTACAAACACCCCAGCAGCAACTTCTGCCGCTAGCTCCGAAACTAGGGGGAAGAAGGTATACAGCGAAACACTGAGGCGAAGTCCAATTTGCATTGGCCAAACACAACCACAGGGAGATCCTGGGGGAGTATTTGTATACGGCTCAGTGCACAGGGTTCCTGAACAATCTGGAAAAGGAAATTAAACATGTTCTTTAATAATAATTTCCTTGGTCTGTGATCTGGATGAGAAAGAATTAAGTAATGTATACCTTCATTGGGAGGTGGAGGAGGCAGTGCATGTATTGGTGGCAGTGGTGGCATCTTCGGACTCTTTGCGGAAGGTTTCAATGGTGAAGCTTTAGGGGGATCAAAATGTCCTGAAAATGGAGAAAGAACAAACAACTAAGACAGTTTTTTATGTGATGAAAGAAGAAGAATACTTATTTGGTTAAAATATTGGGATGTGCCTTACTTCTAGTATACCCAGGCATTTTTTGGAATGGTGAAGGAGAAGGTGAAACATGATTCACAAGCAGAGGAGGATCATAATGTGGAGGAGATATTGGAGAGGGATCTGCACAAGAAGTGATTGGGTAGCCAAACTGACCATTTTTTTCCATTATCTGATTTGATTAAAATAATTCACACAGGATATTAATACATCTAAGTACCTGATTCTGTAGGTGGAGCAGGGTGCCCTCTTCTGTTTGAATGTTGTGTCGGAGATATGTTTGGACCTATGATGTTAAACCAAGGAATACCTTTCTATGTCAGGGATGCCAAAACTGGAAATGGTTATAAACTTCAGAAAATACAGGTTGAACCAATACCCGGTGGTTTTGTTGCGTGAGAGGAAATTGGATATGATGGTGCAGGTGCTTGACTGATGGTATCATTTCTCCTTCTGTGATGCTTATAATATGGGGGCACAGGAGGAGATGTTGGAGCTTTTTGTGGTGAAAGAATTGGTCGTGGAGCGTCATGAGAGTGTCCCATGTCATTTTGAGTGGAAGGAGCTTCAAAAAAAGAACCAGAAAATAAGCACCAGGGAGAGATTCTTTCTTCAGGATCAATTTACCTGAAATGCACTTTTCCACAATACCTTGTTCTGGGGAATGATTCACAGGTGGCATATGTTTGGGCAATGCATAATAAGGTGCAGCTGCTGGTGCTTCTAACCTATTTCCATCACTAGCTTTCGGGGAAGGAGCTACCGCTGGAGCGATATCAGGCTCTGGAACATCAAATTTGGAACAATCAACCAAAGAAATTTAGGCAGACCAGATGAAATAACCATGAAAGTTCCACGAATTGAGATGTGAATTAAGTTAGAAATTGTAATAACTGAACAAATTTACAAGTAATACAAACAACTAGATCTCCATTATTCCGTACATTTTTTATAAGATCTTTGGTTGTTTGCTATCTTATCGAGGAGATTTATCTTTTTCTTTACCCTGGTGTGAAATTTAGAAATTGTTCCTTTTTTAGCTTTTAGGACTGAATAAATCTTCTTGTGTTGTAAAAAACTAAAAACTCCAAAGAGCAACAAAAGTCATGAATAACAAGATGTTGAATAGTTGTACACAACATATATGCCCTTACTCCACAATTTAAGAATTGGGATAAGATCACAAGCAGACTTTCACCTGGTAATGTGGATGGAGATATTTCAGGATCTACTGGATGACTAGCAGGTGAGTTCTTCGGCAACTTGCTCACTGGCATTGCAATTTGTATGGATATGACAAATAAGAGGAGAAAAGGGGAAGAAATTTCAGATATAGCAAAGGATGGCAAACTAACGATTGAGCGAGAAAATTGTTTTTTGTATTATATTATCAAACCTGGAGATATCGGCTCAGCGATGGGAGCTACGTTTGGTGAAGTGTTTTGACGAGAACTTGATGAAGAATTTGTTTGCTCATGTGGGGAACTTGCTGGCGAATATAGCGGAGAATTCGTCGTTGTCACGGCTGGAGCTGTGGATAAAAAATTAGGCAGATAATGAATCAATTGCACATGAAAATACAGGAGACCAACAGTATAGTTCATCTACCTGGAGAAACCTTTGACAGAGGAGTCTCATTCACTGGTGCTTTACCTTCTGCTTCTGGTGTACTTGGTGAAATCAATGGTGCATTTGGTTGAACTGGTAAAGAGGGATGTGGCATGCTATTAAATGGTGGCAGCTCAGTCGGAGTACTCGGAGAAGAGGACGGTACGAACCCTTCGGTCGTGTCAGGCAATGGAACTGGCGCAATTGGTGGTGGTAACACAACCGGTGGTTGCAAAGTCGACTCTACATTGTCCAAAACAGAATGTTTATGATATAATAAAAAAACAGCTGACTAGAAGTTATCAACTTGATGGACTTTACCATTTGGCTGGGGTGCAGAGCTCGGTCCCGTGCCGTGTTGGACAAAGCCGGGTACTCCTTCAATGGGAGGAAATGCAGAAGAAGCTACAAGGGGTGGAGAGTTTCTGAATCCTACAACATGGGAAGTGGCAGAACCAGCAGAAAATTAGAACTTCTACCAATCAATGAATTAAGAAAAACAAACAGCTCAGAAGATCAATGGTTCAGTTATCTCCAACATATAGAGAGAGAGAGAGATTTCAACAGAAAATAAGGCACTGGAATCGAGCAGAACTCCTCATCATCAACCCAGTTGAGAGAATACACTTAAAACAAGGGCAGTAATATCAGTAGATCAGTCCAATTCAATAGAACTCAAGCTCAATTAAAGGAACAGATATCTGAAAGTTCCGCACATATTGCAAAGAAACATAGCTGTATTCTTTGACAACAGAGCTTAAAAAGAAACAAATTGAAATCTAATGGCTGAACAGTTCATTCAAATCTCAACGACCCAGATTCCAAATTTCAAATGTGAATAAGCAAGAACTTTACCAGCAATTTCCCCGAGCTCGGAAGCATTAGCAGCGACACAAAGAATCAGCAGCTGAAGAATCAATGGAATCAGCCCCTCCATCCCATATAAACCAAACTCAAACCCAATCCCCAGTTCCTCAAATGACGACAAATTTATTCAACATCGATCAAAAAGAAAAGAGGGAACAAATGAAATTGAATAAACAAATTACTTAATTGGGCATTTATAACTTGAAGCAAGAACAATCAGGAGGTTGGACTGAAGAAGACCCACAAACAGTGAGAAGAAAGCAATGACAGGGCAGTGTACAGAGTGAAAATAACCCAAGATGAATTCAAGAGATTTTTGAGGTACCCATGAACAAGAGAAGCGTTTCTCTAAAAACTGACCCAAAAATGAAACAAAAAAAAAACTATATTTGTTTGCAAATATTTACACCAAACATTTTGCATCCAAAGCAAGCTTGAAGTAACAGTCGCTTTATATACAAATCACTGGAAGAAGCAAATATTTTAATGGAACCTTTTTTGGATCCAACTTACGAGTGGAGATCAATTTATTGGTAATTGAACCAACTCTTTTTGTTTGGTTTTCCATTTTTCTTTTCATCTGGGAATTAAATTTTATCTCCAAAATTTCATTTTTCGAAATTTTCGTAATTCAGATTGCTGAGATAGAGAGAGTACAACTGTGAAAATTTTCCCTCACAAGTTTAAGATTTGGTAAATCTAATATTTCCTTCCGGAGTTTAAGATTTGGTAAATCTAATATTTTTCATCTGTGTAATTGAGACAACGTTTTTTTTTTATTTGGTTGATTTCCATTTTTCCTTTTTTCAATTGTGAACATGATATTGAATAGATATTTCCGTCGACATATCTATGTATTCATGTTTCATATTTGATGTAAACCGACATTTCTATAAAATTACAAAAAAAATCTCACTAATATAAACATAATATTGATATAAATTATTTTAAACTTATTTAGAAATGATATGATACTTATTTGTTAATTTAAATAATTTTTATGAATGTTTTATTCTTATAATTTTTTTCTATGGACACCGACATTTTATTCATGTTTCCATTTAAAACCTTGATTGCGAATCAAATTTTCTCCCCATGTTTTTTCCATCGTTTTAGTATTTGGATGATGACGTGGTTAGAGACTCATTTGACTCGTCACCCTCCTAACTTAAATTACAATTTTATTTTATTCTACTTTTCATTTAAGAATTCGAGCTTCAGCATCATGATTATTATTATAATGAGCGAGTCTTGTGTAATTTGAATGGGTCAAAATCGTTGCTGAAATGGATGGGAAAATTAAATAGTTTTCAAACAGTTTTTAATGATCATTTATAGGAAGATTAAACTGCCTTATAAAGTAGATAATAAACATTACGACTAGTTTAACATTTACTTTTTTAGTTTAGCTATTGCTTTTCTACTTTTAGAAGAGATATTTTCCAATGATTTTACAAATTATTGAACACTATTGTTAGAAGTTTTACTATAAAAAATATTGATTTCTAAAACTAAAAGTAGTTTCCTTTACTAAAAAAACATGTTAAGAATAAGAAAACAAGTTTTTTTAACAAAAAATAAATTAAATCGAAAGATAAAATACGAGTTAGATTACTCAATTTCAATTATGCTACCAAGTGTCTAGAGTATCTCAAATTAACTCACCTCAAAAACCTCAATGCCAATATGCTACATAAGCGTTAAATTGATGAATTCAATAATAGAGACATACTAGACACAAAATTGCAAGTTCGGTGACTTGTTAGAAACTTTTTAAGGAAAGGGAAGGGACTCAAAGAAAACTTTGCAAGTTCATGACTTTATTGGAATTTTGTAAAGGTTCACGAACAAACTTATAATTTAACCTAAATATATCGTAACCTACTTTTTGATTTTAGTTCATGATTTAACATAATATTAGAAGAGGCCTTTAAAGAACAGCCTGAATGACAAGAGCTTGGGATCTTTTGGTGGTCATACTAACTTAAAAATCTCAAGTTTGAACCTTCCAATTGAACTTAATGCCAAAACATCTATGATGTCTCTCAAGTCTAGATCTTGAAGCGAGTGCAGGCACCCCATGCCCAGGTAGACGAGTGCAATTATCATTTTTCTCCAACTAATATTCACTCATTAACCTCATACGAATTTTCAAACACACAAATAAAGAGAATATATTTTTAAAAAAATACTATAAACTAGACAAAATCACTTTTACCATTTTCTAAAATCATGCATAAATCATTGCCAAACATCAAGGCATGTTAGAAATAATTTTGACACGATCAAAATCACTTCTATTTTAAGTAGTAATATTTTACAATGATATGTACGTCATTTTAGAAATATCAAAAGCAGAACATATCTTTCAACTTATGGTAGAACATATTCCTCTGGAGCAACCAGTTTGGCTCCACATGAACCCCAAATTTAGAGGGAGTGAATAGCAAAAGGAGAACAAAACATAGGCTTTTTCCTGTGTCGGAATTGATTATCTTTTGGCAGAGGAAGAAAATGAAAAGAGTGATCGGGAAGCAGAGAACAAAAAACAAAATCAAATCCTGTCTGAGAGCCCAAGAAAATGGACAAAATTAGATACACAAAAAATCCCTGTTTGAAATCAGCTCACTCATTGATTGATTTCTTGTCCCCAACCAACAATGTTTAGCATTATTTTGAAGCTCATAGACAGGATTATGCTGCATTTTCTGTCTACATGAAATCGTTTAAACGAAAACCGTTAAACTTAACCATCAGTCTACTCAAAACTCGTATAGTTTGATATGTAAATTTGCTTATCCTAAACTACAAATTTGTTAATCCAGAAAGTTATGTAGTTTTTACAGATCATAAACCTACAAACCAAAGATAGAACATATCAACTTATACTTCATGATATAAAAGCAATAAATGAAACTTACTGTATGAAATAGCTCATCATTGTTACTCTATTTGACCCATTTCCTTTTAGATCTCGGAGTGACTGTGAAATAGTAGAGTTATTAGTCACATGGCCCATCAAATGAACTTAGCCAATCTTCTGCAAATATGGTACTGAGGATAATCGAATAAACAAATAGAAAGGGGTTGTTTCACAATCACTCATTCGAAGTCCAATGGGAAGAAATAATTTTCAAAGTTGTAAAAAGGAAACAAAGAGCATCATTCAATTCAATCCTACTCCATAAAGCAGGCAATTCAAGAGCATTAAAATGGATGTAGAGCTATCAGAATAGGCCCCGCCATGGTTGAGAGCTTGTGGATCACTTCTCCCAACTTAAGATTGGGAGTTTTTTCCCCCACAAAAAAAACCCCTAATGCTATCCTTCTGTGTTGGGAGTTTTTTTTTGTTTTGTTTTTTGTTTTTTGTTTTGTTCTGAAATCTGACAGTGACAGGCAGGGAATGGAGGGGACCCACATGTTCAAAACAGGATATTTAATTTACAACAAATATTATAGGGATGAACAGAATATTAAAATGCTCACCAAACTTGCACTCTTTCTGTTCCATCCATGGAGTTGTTGTTGCTGCTGATTCCAAGTTGCAGAGAACAGCTTCAAATAAAATCATCTTCCCCTAAATTTACTCTTAGAAAGAGGGTAAAGATGGCAATCTAAGTTGGCATTAAAAGAACAATAAAAAAAAATAAAAAATAAAATTAAACACTTCAATGGGTTCGCTAAAAACCCATTACTCTTGAGTCCTCCCCCACCACTCCACTTCAGCATCATCCTTAATTAGTGGTCCTAAAATCATTTGACCATTGAACAGCTCAATTATACACATTGGGTCTTTTAAAACCTAATGGTATTTTAGAAATTCACAGAGTGAAAAAACAAAAGACAAAAGACAAAAGAAAAAGAGTAAAAAAGTTTAGAACCAACCCCACAAGGTTGTTTCCGCCACTTTTCCCACCTTCCTTCCCAATCATGTGAAAATATGCTGTAGATCTAAGCTGGCCCGCTGTTCCATATCTCCAAGCTGGAGATATTTGTTTATTTTTCTGAGTGGAATCTATAAATAAATAAATAAATATATAAATATATATATATATATATATATTTACACACACACACACAAGTGTACATATATTTTATTTTTACGTTGTCCTGCCTCTGCTTTGTCTCGCTTTGCTTAAGGCTGAAAAGGGGGAGAAGGAGGGGAAAAAGTTAGGCAGATGAATAATTCCCACATCAACTTCGTCCACTCCCTCACCAAACCTAAACGCCAAGGAACCTCAGTCTAGGCCAGAGTCATAGACTTACAAGTCATTCATAAATTCATTGTCGTGAAGTGTGAAGCGTGTCTGTTGGGCAGTGAACAAGTGATGAAAAAGAATTCATCTTTAAAAGAATTATAGCATAAATGATAAGTTAGTTAAAGAACAAGATCCCTTTTCATCAATAATCTAATACAATTAATAACCTCCTGAGCTATTGCTGAAGGAAACTAATTAGCTGAAATCAGTTCCTACAGCAACATGGAATTTCAAAAGAAAAAGAATATCCTAAAGAAGTAAGAGGCATATAGAACAGGTATTCGTACCAATCAGCACGTGGCTATAATAGCTGGACTGGCAAATACATGCTGGGATGTATGTAACAGTAACAGACACCCCTTTTTACTCCAATGTTTCCAGAAATAAGTGGCGTGCCAGAACCTTTGGTATCAGGAAAAGGACATCAACGTATTGTCTTCATCTTCGTAATTCATCTTCATCTGGGCAGTTTACTCAAAGGAGGAAAAAAACTTCAAATATCCAAGTAGTTTACTCAAAGTATGCCTTCTGTACGATGTCCCTGGATGGTATATTGGGCGTAAGCAGGTTCATTTTGACTCACCAGAAATCATGAGTGCAACGGCAGACTATTCTCAACTACAACTAAAATATCACTTATTTGGATCAAATTTTTCAAATCGTGTCTTAAATTCTTCAGCCATCTTTATTTCTTCTTCTTTAGAATGGGTGCAATTCCTCCAATCAGCCTTATCAGCCATGTTAAGTAAGCCTGCTAGAACCTGCAAAAAATTTTCGGTCATTTTTTTTTCCATTTCATAATAAGAAATGATCTATTCTTTGATAAAGGAAGGGTGTCACTGTCCGTGATGATAAGATTCTCCAAATTTTTGTTTGGGGTGATCCGGAAGGGAAAAAGGGTATAAATTCTTTTGAATTTCTCTAGCTAACCTCACGTCCAAATTGGGCAGGAAATATTTCATTCTCCTCAATTACATGCGATAGAGTTGTACATTCAGGAAGTTCAGCATAGAAGAAACTGTGATTACTATCAAACTGTGTCCTCAGCGATTTTCTTCCTTCACCAGGAGCATCTGCTGCTGCAATCAAGTGCAACAACAAAATGAGGAGCCGGTAGAATAGAAACCATAAAATATCTGCCACTTTATGTTCTACTAGAAAAATCACAGCATAAATTAGTCAACGTGAAGTTAAAAAAAATAATCTTGCAATCAGGAAAAGACGCTAGAAGCATTGACATCATATATTTCATCCATGCAAGATCATTACCAATTCAGTGATCTTATTATGATTTATGAATCTAGGACATAAAATTTCATCAATTTTTGGAACAGTTTGAATCTTTTTAGTTTTTATCTGCGTACTATTATTTTGTTGCATGGAAGGGATCCACTAAAAGATGATGAAAGCAGACCAACATCAGCCATAAAACCCGATTAAGAAAGAGTTGAGAATCTTAATTAAAAAAATACATATTAACTTGTACTTACATTTAGAGACCACGAACTTAAATCCCAGCTTTTGAGCAGCCATATCAAATATGTTTTGAACGACATGAGTTCTAGATGATGGAATAGGAACAGCCTAACATCAAAACACAATTAGCTGGGGTGAAACACCAAAAATAAAGTCTAAAGATTTACAGATTGATTCCTTATGTTATTGAATGCAAAATGCTCCATACATCAAATTAATGTTGTAAATGACGGAGCATAATCAATATTTCATATAGGAAACGGAAAAAGCACCATATGATATTGTTTATTTCCTTAAAAGTGATAAATATGTAATTTAATAAATTTTCTCATCTGTTGCAGAGTGTTTGATTTGAGACATTTCCTAAACCCAACAGCACGAGTTTCATGAATTGGTCAAAATTTTAAAATCATAAGTAGTCAGGTAAAAAGTAAGAACTACTCAATGAACGTATTATTCTTCCCTTGCATACTTGACCGAAGTTGGACCATTATTGACACATTAAGAGAGCCAAAGCTCACATTCATAGTTTCGACTTACAATTTCTTAGAATGTATGCATAAAGCAGAGGATTACCTGAAGATTAGCGTGAGTGCTACGCTTTGAAACCCACTCAAAGAAAACAACTTCCTTCCCTTGGTTCTTAAAGTACTTCCGGAGACGATTTTGAACTCTATTGAGTTCAGCTTCAAACTCTGGGGCTAGAGAAAGGGTATTTGGAAAATGCTCTACAGGTACTATCAAGATGTGGTCTGAAACAAGAGGTCCTTTAGCCAGTGCACAATAGAAACTCTCACCTATGCTGACTATAAGATGTGACTCTATGTTGGGACTTGACAGACAAAACCAGCATTCTTTAGACCTGCACCTCAATCATAGAACAGAAATTAGGTAGCTTAAAATACATAATAAATCACTGTGTTGGGATAATAAATTAATCAAGTAAAAGAATTAAGGACTTGAAGAACCAAGTGTCGAGAAAACTTTAGAAATGATAACAACGTAAATGTGGGGGTTTGGACCTCTTGGTTCCAGCATTTCCAAGTTTCCTCTTCCCAGAGTGGCTTTCAACTTCATTCTGAAAGCTGTGCTTAAAGTTGCAATCTGCACCCCTTTCACATTTGCCTTTGTTAAGAAAATCAAAACAAACACCTCTCTGACTTTGCTCCCTTGCATACATGTCATGATGAAAGTTGCATTTTTCTCCGCGTGGACAAGATCCAGAAGATGTAAACTTAAAACAAAGCTTGTTACCATCTGCAGTTCCAGATTTTTGTCGTTTCTGAGACACATCGTATCTCCAATATTGCGATTCAGAAACACTACTGCTGGGCCTCTTCGTGGAGTCTGAGGCATCAGTTTTCCGTTCAGTAAGTATGTATGGAGACAAGGTAGTATTCGGGGGCTTCATGCTAATTTCAGTAGCAGACATGGTAGATGATGGGATGGGAGACAGTGCATGAATAAATTTCTGTGAAGCAGGTCAATACACTGTCAGAAATGAAAGTCTATGTTTCATGTGTTGGGGAAACTGCCACACAGACTGTAACATACCTGTTTCTCCTTATTTCCTACAGGAGCAAGACCCAAAAATCGAGTCACATGCACGGCATCAACATTAGAGTATGGTTCTCGAGCATAAAACACACCTTTTGTACCTGAAATGTGATAGCTAGCAAAGAAGTATATTTTATCAGAACAATTATATTTTAGTATTTATTACAGATGCTAAATTAGGGCCAGTTTTATATTCAATATTATGCATGTAATTCGAAACTTCCATTCTACAGTTTTCATGATAGTTTAGAATATAGATAACACGTACCAGAGGCAGCAATTGAGCCACAAACTTTTAGTCCTTGAAAATGCAATAGGCAGAAAAAAAGATCTGCATACGTAGTTTGCTATAGCTAAAACTAAAGGACTTCTACCATAGTCAATAATTGAGCCAGGAACTTTTTATCTCTAAAATGCAATTAAGAGCATAGAAATTTGCATGAATGATTGTTTAAAAATTAAAACAAAAGACTCCTATGAGCAACTGTGAAACGACCAACTTATAATTTCCTTTAGCATCAGCGCATAACAAATTTCCTGAAATTAAAAGGGAAATCAAGTACTTAGAATAACTCATCTGTAATGGAACCTTATACAGGCTCAAATTAGTGAGAAGACTACTACCTAATTGTGCTATGATACTGTACTGTCAAAATTTGAACTTTAGAAAATAACTAATCTTTATAATGTTACTGCGAAGGTATGAGTATAGAATGGACACCCCTTTGCATCTCCTTTGGAACTCATTGTCTAGCCCAGCGGAGCTAGTTATTGAAATGACTCACTCAATGCTAGATGGTTGGCAAGATGGGTGTTCTTTTGGGAAGGAATTCAGCATATCTTGAAGAATAAATGCTTTTTGGAAATGTGGAATTTCAGCTCTTTGTTACGGAATTCAGTTACAAAGAAACCAGCATATTTTGTAGAATAAACATGTAGATTAAAACAATATACATTTAGGATAGAGTTTTTTTTAATACTTATTGTTAGTCAAAGAACACAAAATCTTTAGAGGTTGATCTTACTTTTGTTTCAATGTACTCTAGAAGGGCAAGCTTCTCGTAGGTTTTATTTCTTACTTTTGTGAAAGGAAAACTCATATGTATTTAGTATTTATCTATCTTCATATTCATATATTCTTGGTTTTCTTTAAATTAGAAGAAAGGGCTACACTCAAAGAAGAATTAGAATGACAAGGTGAACAAGAAAAAATCATCACCCGAGTATACTTGACTTCCAAGTACTTAAAAAAGTAATCAATGAACTTAGACAACGGACGAAGTACTTTAAATCAATAAGGAATGAGCATAATACAAATATATATATATTTTTAAAGAAACCGAACTTTTCATTAAGACAAATGAAAACAAAAACAAAGACAAGGGCATACAAAAACAACAACCCAGAAAAAGCAAGCTACCTTAAAGAAAGGGCTTCCAATCCAAAAGAATAGTACAAAACTAATAATTACAAAACAAATTCAAAACAAACCCCTATAAAGAGACATTAAAGCTTATGAGGTCCCAAACAGACTCTCATTCTCTCTCCACCTCCCTAAAAATTCTATTGTTTCTTTCCAACCAAATCCCCAACAAAATCCCAAAAAACCAGTCTGCCATAAAAACCTCTCTTTCTCACGGAAAGGAGAATACAAGAGCACTCCCTCCACCACAGATCCCCACTCTCTATGACGAACCCAAGAAAACTCGAATATCTCAAAGAAACAGCCCCAAATAATCTGGGAGAACTGGAAATGAGCATAATACAAAAATTCTAAACCATCGACAACCAAGAGTCTTTATTGTTAAGTGAAATTCAAATATGCATTGATATTGATTAAGTTATGCAATATCATAGATATTTACTAAATAAAAATATTGAACACATCTAGCCATTTCCAATCTTACGTACCGAGGTTTTATCTCCACAACTAACTCAGAGATGGTAGAATCACTTCCCAAAGAATCTGAGACTCCAGGGGGAAGATCAGGTGTTGTTGCTCTATCTGTAACCCCAGTTGGCCATTCATTTGTGTGATCAATTAAGGATGTGCAAAATTCAAGAAGGGAAAATTATGAACAAATTTCAAGGGCTGGTAAGTTGATACTCCTTGTATCTATCATAAAACTAGAATCCCAATGAACCAAAAAAAGGATATGTGAGGAACAAGTCAATAATGCCAGGTTCCTCAGCTATTGCTCGTAAGGCATCAACATCGTCTTGAGTATATGTTCCAAACTGAAGACCATCTGAAGAACGTCTACCAGATAAGTATGCCACGGATAAACCTACATATGTCATCAATCAGCAAAAGAAGTGACTAGGATGTGCTCCGTTTAGTTATTGATATCAGAATATTAGATAGCATTTAGTGCTGTAGAAGCCGTCGTGCAGTCAGGTCCAAAATGTAAGTAGCACTCAGGCTTCCTTGTGTCACCCTTCTTTTAATTTGATACTTGAAACAATTGGCTCAATTATTGAAGAAGAAGAAGCTTCCCGTTAAGAAGCAATGAGTTCGATATGAATTGGAATTCTTTTGTCTAGCAAAATGTATTAAGAGCTATGCACCATAAAAGAGCTAGAAATCCGATGTCTGCTGAATTATTATTCATAAACGAGTAGTGTAACTGACCAGAGCCCAGATTTCATTTAAAAAAAAAAAAAAGAGAGAGAAATTCGAATCGTACCATGTAGCGTGAACTTCCCACTGCCTTTCAACCAATGCAAATTCTCACAAATTTTCAAGCCATCCATTTTAAACCCTTGGTTGGCCGAGCCCTTGGAAGAGGCCAGTAGAACCTTAGCGGCACCGACGCCATAGTCACCAATGAAGTAGGTGGAAAGAGGGATTGCTGATCGACCTTCGACATAGTCCATGAACTCGTTGAGTTGGTCGGTTGAGTCTGGAAAAAACTGGCCTACACAAAGAAGCGCATCGAACGGGCCGGCCGATTTGTTGACCTAAACTTGGAGAAGTGAGCTCTCACTACAGTTAGAAAACAAAATGGACGAGGGAAAAAAAAAGTTCAGACGGTTCGAAGAGAGAGAGATAAAAGATACCGAGACGACGCGCTTGTAAAGCTGGTTGAGACGGCCGGAAACGTCGCCGCAGAGAAGAATTCTTGGAGGAGACATGGTGAACTCCGGTCCGGTGCGGTGGCGGAGCAAACGGGGATTGAGAAGACGAACGAAAAGAGAAGAAACGGAGACTGGGTCGTTCGGTGCTGGGCCAGCCCAACCCATAATTTTCGGTCCAGGCCCAAATTAAAAAAAATTAACGGAAGTGTGTGGCTAAGGATCCGTTTGATAACGTTTTACTTTTATTAATTGTTTTATACTTTTATCGCTTAACTCATAACCATATAGATATTAAGCATCAATTATGCAAATCAATAATTATCATAAAAATTATCTACATAATAATAATTATTATTCTTATGCTAAAAAGTAGAATAGAAAACATGTTACTGTTAAAAAAGAACGGATTACTATTACTATTGTCAAGAACATTAGTAATTGATGGGACTTTTTTCTGAAAATATTTGCAAATATTTTGAAAGAATTGCAATTATAAATATCACAGAAAACTAGCCAACACTTGAAACATTTCTTAACGGCCCAAACCCATTTCAAAAAGACCAACGGTCAGTTAGCCCATTTACTTAAGATGGGCCTGGGCTTATCAATGGTATTCTGGTAGAAGTAGGAGTATCACAAAAAGTCCAATAAAAAAAGGCCGGCCCATTTAGAATTTGGAGCGAGCGTACCCGAGCAAGAGAGCATTTTTTTAAGGATTTGCTACACAAACTAGCCTATTTTAGGATTCAAATTATACAAATAGTTTAACTTTATAACAATTTACATTATTTTTTAAAAATTGACCAATTATAGGTGGAATTCATTAGAAAAATTACTCATAGCTTCTTTTCTTTCTAATATATGTTAAATAAGCATGAAAATAAAATAATAGTATATAAATAAATATATTATAGAACCATTTACATCAGTATATGTTTATCAATTGCAAAAAGAAAAAGACAGCATGAAAAGAAAAGAAGCCGAAAAAAAATTCCGTAAGAGAGGAATTTTTTAAATTTTAATTACAAAAGGAAGAATTTACTATTAATTGTGATATTAGAAAAAGATGAGATGTTTTAGATTGGGCGAGGAGAAAAAGATTTGAAATCCAAATATGAAAAAAGTGCATAAAAATCAAATCTAATCATTTAAATAAAAAATAAATTTAATCAAATAAAATAACAATAATTGAGAACAATCTTTAGATTAATGAAAATCTAAAATATGAGAATGTAAGTAACAATTTGAAAACTTAGACTATTGGTTAAATATAGTTTCTAAAATGATATTCCTATTTTTTAA
Organism: Momordica charantia; assembly: GCF_001995035.1. The sequence continues at coordinate 1,051,940 of NW_019104534.1, read as the reverse complement.
AGTAGTTTCTGATTTTTCTTAATATAGTTTTCTTTATTTTATTTCTTAATTGATTTCCTTTTTCAATAAAAAATATTACCAATACCGATACTGTACATAATTATCAAATACATACATATAATGGTTCCAAAAAATATATATATATATACATACACATAAAATATGGATTGATCTTGTATAAAGTTACTTATTAAAAAAAAGTGTTTTTTTTTCTTTTTTAAATATTGATGGCTAAAGACTTTTGTTTGTTTGTTTTTTTCAGCACTAAGAAGGTAGTTTTGTTTTGACACATTCTCAAAAAGATTCTTCGTATGATTTTCTGGTCCATCAAATATTAGATATTATACTGGCAAAATCTTAATGTTTGATTTCATATTATATATTTTACTTATTCTGACTATATATATGCAGATTCAATGTTTTGCCATTTATGTAAAATTAGATTTTTTCCTTTTTTTTTTAATTATAATAAGAATCCAACCCTTGGAGTAATGAGATTCTATTCAAATTTTTATGGTGAGAATTATTTTTAATACAACAATATGTGAGTTTGGGTTTAAAACTACAACCTTTTGATAGGTCGAGATATGTATCTTAACCAATCAATCGTGCTCAAGTTAGTTTTATGATAGAGAAAATTATACTCATCCCATTAGAGTTTAATTTTCTTACTAAAATTATAAAATAATCACTAATCTTTGTAATTAAAAAAAATAAAAAACTAATATGGAATATGGAATTTTCTTTACTTCATATTAGGGTGAGAAAATTGGAACTATAACACACATCAAATCAACTAATTTTTACCTTGATTATATGGCCATTTTTTTTATCATTTTATTTATATATTATTTTTACATTATTATCATTTTGATGCATCAATATAATTAATATGGAAGAGAGGTCGGTTGGGGAGGGGTGAGAGTGAGACTCTTATTAATGCAAATTTTTAGACTCTAATCGAAAATAATATTATCAACCTGAATATAGTTCATCAATAAAAAAGTGGGTAATTTTTTTTTTTTTTGAGATTTGGATACAAAGATATCGTATCAACCTTTTTATCCTTTAATTAAGAGTCAATCTCTCATACTAAAAAAATTATTTATCGTGATAAAGAAATATATACATTAAGAAAATCTCACGAATATTATCTTTTAGATTTGCTTCAATATGTTTTCATTTACAATGGACAAGATTTGGTCCCATATATATTGATCAAATCTCTGAAAACTTTCATTTATATACATGTTTTCTTGGCAAATATTTTCTTTTGTCAAAGTTTTCACATCCACGCGATATGTATTAATAAATATTCAACTACTCCAAAGTATTTATGTCACATTTCTCTTTGTGAATCAACTTAGATTATGGTCCAACAAAAAAAAGGCACCAAGAATCTTTTGGACATTGTCGAATCAATGAAAGATTGACATGTCAATGAGTTTACTCATTCAAGTAGTCAATTTAAAAATAAATAAATAAATAAAAACAAACGATAATAAAAACAAACGATCATAAATATAAAGAAGCATGTTGTAAGTGAATATCACATTAGCATCAATTTTAAAAAAGCATTACTGAAATACAACAAAATATATATATATATCCCCATAATAATTATGGAAGAAAAGAGCTTTTAATATTATTATGAACGACGGGCCAATTAATTTTAATAATAAAAAAATTGTTAAGCAATAAATATATATATATATATATATATATATATATATATACGCGCTAGCCTGAGTTTAACTCAATATTAATTTACATATGTTTATGACGAATTCAACATCATCAGTGACGTAAGAATTCGAACTCATGACCTTTTGGTAAAAAAAAACTGTCAGTTACTATTGAATTAAACTCATGTAATTATTTTTTGTATGCATCATAACATGAAGCGTGATGAATAAATATGATAGATTGATCAAAAGTTGTCAATAAAAGGTGTATGTTTTGTGGAGATTGTCTTTGTCACTTCTATCTGTCAATGAAACTTAGGCCCCCAACTTCACTCCCTCCCCCATGATGTAACCCATGACATCTAACTACCATTTAGTTCACGGGTCTACAAAATTTGACTTTGTCCTCTAGTTTCGTATCAATAAATCGTCCTAATTTACATTTGTTATGTGAGTTTGTTTATCCTTGTCAATTATTTTATACCATCGTTTCATTCTATTTCATCATATGGTATTGGGAATGCGAACAAAGTTGTCTTACATTGGCTAAATACGAACGCAATTTCACTGGTATGAAGTCTTTTGGGTGAAACAAAAGTATAGTCATGAGAATTATGTCAAAAACGGACAATATCATACTATGTTGTGGAGACACATAGGTCAACCTAAAAGCTTACATGGTATCACTGGATTATTGAACAATGTCCAACAAGTAGAAATCATCCTTAACATAAAATCAGAGTGAGCATCGGGTCCAAAATGAGATCCATCCTCTTATTACGAATTAATTTTGAGAAGGAGCTCATGAATATTTATACTTAACACATAGTAGTAGTCCATAAGCACGAACATGGAAGATTTAGAAAATGACGAGGCAAAGATCTTGGATTCGATTGTGTTACCCCATTTGATATTCTATGTTACGTAAATGAGCAGCCAATATACAAATGAAGATCCATTATTTCATATGGGATTTTCTCGTACGGATTATCTTCAAATCTTTCCATTTTAATTTCTAGATGAAGAAGAAGAAGAGATATAATCTTCCCCAAGTCTTCACAAAATCTTTGCATTTTTTGCCATTTGCCAAAAACATGGATATTGGCCTCAATATTCTGCCTAACCTAATAAAGTAGGATGGCAGCTAGAAATAGTGTTCTGTTTTTTGTTTTAAGGAAAAAAAAAACACAAAGACAGAGACAAAGACAAGACTTGGGATTTTTGCATTAATCAATCTTTGTAATGTAACCCATTTTGGACTTTGGACCACCCTTTGATGTGTGTTTCACTTTCATTCTAGATTTTCTTCCAAGATATTGCAACCCCATTTTGTGTAAGTTTTTTCAAAGATCTTATCATTATTATTATTATACTATATGCTCACCTAAACAATGACTTTGACGACTTACATTGCTTATCTCAAGCGGAATTTTTGGAGCAATTGAGTCAATGTGAACTATTATTTTTTCAAATCAAAACTAAGTCATATGATCTTATGAGGTGGGTGAATTCATTTAATATCAAGTAGTTGAGGCAGTTTGGATATACTTTAAAAAGTGTGTTATGAGGTGGAAAAGTAGGATTTTTACCCTTTGAAAATTCGATACGAGAATTGCACTAATTAGGTAAAGGAGATCGACGGAGACTAAGAGAGTTTTTAATGTATGAATTAGGATTCATTTTAAAWTTTTTAACCGGGCAAATCAACGATAATTGGAAACTGTCTCAGACTAAGAGATCATGAGTTTGAATTCTTCCCACCCTGCTCGTTGTAAAAAAAAAAGTAAATGAAATTATTTTCTTTAATGAAATATTCGTATGCTACAACTAATTGGGAAGTGTTTTTTTTTTTTTATAGAATAATTGGGAATCTATTTTCAAAAGTAATAAGGTTAGGTATAGCTTTTAAAAACTAGGCTAGTCATTCCCATGCATATATTGAAATATTTCTTCTAATCTAAGATTATGATCATAATTAATTTAGTCATACGAATTTGTGGAGGCTTAATAAAAAATGAAACCCACTCAAAAGAGGTTAGATAGGTATCAATATTCTCGAAGATAAGAACGGATTTGTGTGTTATTGAAAAACTCTTACGTACCAAACTGACTCTCAAGACCCATTTGGTAGTATTTTTCGTTTCAACATGTATTTTGTTTATCTAATTTCATTTTACTATATAAATATAAGTATGTAGTAACTTAAATATTGAAAGTATTATTTTATCATTCTAGACTTGTAGATACATAATAAATATTAAAAAAAACAAATATAACATGTAAAATTTGAAATATTTAATTTTAAAAAATTACTTTTTAATTTAAAATTTTAAAGAATTAGAAATAATAAATAGTTACCAAACATGTTTTTATTTATTTTTTAAATTAAAAAACCACAACAAATTAGAAATAAGAACGTTACCAAAACGAGTCCTCAAATATTACAACAAATCCATACTACTAATAATTAGTCGCATCGTATAACAAATGACCAATATAATTTAAAGTTACACAAAAACCTTTTACGTAAAATTACAAATTCAAGTAGTATCGATACGTTAGATGAACTTAATCATTTGTCGTCGTCGTTCTTTCTCATTATTCTTGATCCCGTTGGTCCAAATTCTCTATTCTTGATTTTAATTTTTCTCGATTCGTCAAAATCTTTTTTCAGATTTATTACACAAGTAGTAAACTCAATGAACTTATAAATTTTATTTGTGTCGAAGTCTATCCAGAGAATGGATTTTTGGTCGGACACCGAACCCATGTGTACAAACAAAATCTGAAACGAATGTAAGCTGTCGTATATATAAATTTGTTTAGTCAATGCAAAGGGAACCAAAAATGAGAAATTAATGATAGTGTAATTAAGAAGTATAAATGTGAAAAGGGGAATAAAATGATGGATAACATCTTTGGGGTGGGATTTGGTTTGTTTGAAGTTAATGGTAATTGAGCAAAAAAAAAAGGGTTTTGGGTATTATATATATATTTTTAGTATAATATTTGGTGTGGAAATTCAAACTCACGATCTTCTAGTCGGATAGATGTACTTTAACCCGTTTAATTATGTTCAAATTCAGATATATGTACTTTAACACGTTGAATTATATATATGCTTAAGTTAGATATTATATTTTGATTATTCACGTAACTATATATATATATATATATATGGATATTATGGATATGGTGGATACATCAATAAGATACAACCTATCATACCAAGATTTTCTTCTTCTACTTCAACCATCATTTTGCTGTCAAATTTAATTGATATATTATGTTGATTAAATTACCTGAAAAATATAATATGCTGATATGCCCTAAATATTCTAATTTTTTTTCCTTTCATTTTTGTCTCTCTTGAACTAATTTTACAAAAATGATTTTTTGAATATAATATGTGAGGTGGTGATTCTAACTCAAGATTTTTTGATCAAAAATACATTTCTTAACTAAGATAAGGCTTCCTTATAAACTCACAAAACAATCACTTGAATAATTTTTATAATTTAAATTTAAATACAATATAACAAATACAACATTCAACTCAATAAAATTTCGAAAGAAATATATGATTCAACGTTTTCCCTTCCCAGTTCGAAGTATTTGATTCTATCCCTTTGTGATCACACCATTACAAAAAGGGCAAAAAAAACCAATGGTGGCGTTTTAATTTGATGGTCCACACCCTTAAATTTGAACCTATACACTCCTCATTTTCAACATGATCATATATATTGAAAGCCTTTCTAGAACAAGTGACACCATGATCATATATCTTGACCAACGTAGAGGGTGAAAGTAGAGGAAAATTACAAATTTTCTACCCGCATGGATCAGCTTTGAATATGTCCGTTTAAAATTGCCACTTTATTTATCAAAGATCAGCAAGAAGATTTCGAGTCTTAACACACACGCCGTTAAAGCATATGACAAATACTAGAGTAGCAGGTATCCTAACCTTAGAATGAACTGTAGGACCAATATTGTTCCATATACTTTTTGAGCTGCAATAAAATAAAAGAGAAATATAGCTGCTTGAACAACAACAACTTATACATATATATAGAATCACTCTCGTCATTTAATGGGGTCGAGTAGCCAAATTAGAACCGTATCAACAATAAAAGCAACAAGATATGGAGAATCTTAACATTAAACAAGTGAGGCTAAATATAATTTAATGGGAGAGTTCATATATATAGTTGGGCCCTATTTGTGTAGAACAAAGAAAGGCAATATTTGGGGAAAAAAGCTACAAATTGGGTTGGTCGGCCACGCATGTTAGAGGAATATCCACATCACATAAAAAATAAAAATAAAATAAAAGTTTTCACCTTTTAATTTCTTTTCTTTACCCCCACTCCAATTGACACCACACACACATATTCTTTTATATAATATATATATATATATATATAGTTTACACTCTCTTTCCCCTAATCATTTTGTTCTTCCATAATAATTAAATCAACAGAGAATATGGAAACAAAACACGTTTAATTCGGATGCTTTGCTTCACAACGAGGAGAAAAAGGGAAAATTGATCACATAATTTATTAGTAAAAAAGAATAATAAATAAATAAATAAAACAGCATGATGGGGAAAAAAGAAAAAAGTCAAAAAAATATTGCAGAGAAGTAGGCTTTTTGAAGCCTCCATGTCTCCTAAATGCCTGCAGTTCTGCAGTAAGAGTTGAAAACATCCTTTTTATAAATAAATTTAAAAAGGAAAAAAAAAACATCTCAAATTAAATTCCCTTTGCTCCCTCCTTCTCCAAGCCGCAAAATTCTGCTTTTCTATTTTATTATATTAATTTTACTGTACGTAGCTCTATATTTATATAATATAATGATGATGATATGAGCTTAGGGTCACGCTGGCCCCCAAATAAATATTATAATAATTTAGAGGAAAAATTAAAATAAAAACAGATTTGTTTTTAATAAAATAACGTTAATAAACTTTTCAGTATTGTGTATGATCTATATGGCACTGTTTTTGTCGCCATAATGTAATAAGGGAACAGGCCCCCCCACGTGCCTTCTTAAATTATTATTATTATTATATCCCATATATATACTTTTAGTGCAATTATGTTCGGGGTGTTAGACACCAAGTCTGAGCGTAGTTCAATTATTTGAGAAATATATTTTTAACTAAATTGTAGGAAGTTTGAATCTTCATTTCACATATCATTGAACTAAAAAAGAAATAATTGATGCAACCGAAGTATTTAGATCCCAAGAAAAATGAGTACATATAATTTAACTTTTAATTACTATAATTTATTATCAATGGTATATGCTAACCTATCTCTCTAAACATAATTAAATATATGATTAGTATATGGTTAGAAAGAAAAAAACAATATATTAACCACATTTATTTAGTTCAATAGTTAGATTTTTCAAAACAATATATTTTCAATTGGTTTCTATTAAAATGAATACAGATATGACAACAAGATGTTAAATGTCAATGTCGATGGATATTTCTTTAAAAATTAGAAATATTAAAAAATCGTAAAAAATATTTAAATTAACAAATAAATATTTTTTCTATTTTAAAATAGTTAAAAATAATTAATATTAATATTATGCATATATCTGTGACATTTCGTTGATATTTTTCATATTTTGACGATTTTCTTGTACTATTATGGAAATGTTGATTTACTCATCATATCGATGTTGAACCCATGGATAGGATATATCAATGGAAATATCGACGTGTCTATGGATATTTAAAACCATGTCGGACAGAGAATTGGAAATGGTGGATAAGATATATAAATTTTTAAGATAATGAACAAATATTACATAATTATATTACACCAATATTCCTTCCCGACCCAAAAGAAAGAAAGAAAAAAAAAAAAGTGGACAAAATCTATACGAGGAATAACCCACCTAAAAAAAATATAGAGTATTTCTTAAAATTATATATTAAAAAAGAGCTTCAAAGGTTGAAAATTTTCTGTCCAGGAGACAAAATCATTTTGGGATCGAATTCCTTTTTCCTCTCTTGAATCCTTCTCCATTTGCTTCCAAAATGCTTCTCCCAATCTGCCTGCGTTTTGTAATGAGGAAGATATTGCTTGATCTTCGTATCCACACTGTTACAAAATTTCAATATCTCTCTGTTCTGTTCTTCCATGGCTTCCCAATCTTCAAATCCAGATGAATTTAAAAATCCTATCGTGTAAAAAACTTCTTCATCTGGTATAATGGCTGACATTCTATCATCCCACCTGTATATTATTTGATTAATTAATATATCTTAAGTAAAATCTTTAGATAAAATAATAGAGGCAGTTGAAGAAGAGAGATTATTATCTTTATTACTTGCTCCTGTTCATGGGGTAGATGAGTATCGGTCCTTTGGTAAGTTTTCGTTTAAGAACAATGTCCTTAAAGACACCCGAGTCGAAATCCGTGATACGAGATCTTGGTACGAAGAGATTCAGCCATGGATGAGGAACGTCCCACAGTCCTTGCGACTGAAGGCTTAGTTCCCCACTTCGTACCCTATTCAAGAATTCAACGTACGATACATCCTTCTCAAACTTGTATCCGGGTAAAAAATTCAACTCTCTCATCAAATCTTCAAGTTCCTATCCAGACCAATATCAAAGAAAAGAAGTCATTATTCCGGATACCATTTGAATTCTTAACTCAATTTCTAAAAACTACGTTGATATTGTAAGTTATTTTGAGGGAAGCCTTATGGGACCGTATTATTATCGATGATATACCTTATCAACGGTATCTAGAGAGCGATCGTCGTAATATTTGGCGAATTCTAGACAGTAAATGATGGAGTGTTGATTAACCAAAGAGATGATTGTGGAGTGATGAGAGGGTGGAAAAAAGGAGGATCTCCAGTTGTCTGGGGGACCATCATGCATTAGAAGCAAACCCTCCAAATAGTCCAATGCACCCTTTTGTTTTCTTCCATTCATTGAGATCAATCTTTCTTGGTCCATAGTAAAATCACTGAACTTGCTGTACAGAATCCTAAACCACTTAACCTGAGAAAAAAACATTATTAATAATAATTAATTAATGGGTTAATTGAAATTTTATTGTGGGTTTAATTTATTATATTATTGAATTAATCAAATTGTACCCTGTTTGGAGTTGGGTATAAGGGAATCCTGGCTCGAACTATGATTCCAAATTGCCCTAAACCACCAAGGACTGAATGGAAGAGCTCGCAGTTCCTTTCTGGTGAACAGCTTACCAAATCTCCTTTTCCTACAAAATAAAAATAAAAAAACATGCAAATATAATATCTCTCAAAAGGGAAAAAAAAAAAGGGTTTTCCTTTTACCCAATTATGATGCCATATTTAAAAGAGGAGTTATTTGCCAGGTGAGTGAGTTGTCAAATATTTTTAAGGGTGTTTTAACTTTAAGAATCAAAGTTTTTCCATTCTAGCTCGGTTGTTACCTGTGATGACGTCGAGTTCAGTGACATTACCGATCTGCGGACCGTATCGAAAAGTCTGGCCGCTGATGCCAGCGTTCGACAACGTCCCGCCGACGGTGATGTACAAATAATCCGTCCAGGACTCCGGTGCAAGTCCGTGCTCAAGAGTGGCGTTAAGCACGTCAACCCAGAGCTGTTCGCCGCCGACGTCGGCGTAGAAACCGGCGGAGGGGGAGCCGAGGACGGCGATTCGAGGTCCGGGATTGTCGATGGACGTCATCTCCACAACGACGCCGTTGGGCGCCATGGCCTGGCCGCGGACGGAGTGGCCGCGGCCCTTGGCGGCGACTGTGAAGGGGACGGGGCGGGAGTTGGCGAGTTTGAGTAGGGCGACGACGTCGTTTGGGGAAGATGGGTAGAGAACGGCGGCCGGCGCGTGGGTTACCATGTTGCCGAAGTCGACGGCGGCGGATTTGAGAGATTCGGGATCGTCGCGGAGTTTATCGGCGACGTGGAGGGGGAGGAAATTGAACCAGGCCTTGGATTTGGCTATGGAGGATTTCAAACAGCTTATGAAGAACATCAATGCGAAATAAGCTGGAATCGAAAAGTATTTGGCCATTTTTTCACAGAGAGAGAGAGAGAGAGAGAAGATTTTGAGTTGGCGAGAGAAAGGAGAAGCCAACACTTGTATTTATAGGGGAAAATTGGGGACCTCTCTCTCCACTATCCTAATATATTTTAATTCATTTATTTCTTTTTCTCTCCAAAAATACAATTATTAATCTCAACCCACCGGACAAACCATAATTCATTGGCTAAGACGTTATTGTCTCTTTGCAAAATTAAGGTTGCAAGGATGAATATCTACTTTCTTATTATTTTTTTTACAAATATTTAGGTATTTACTTATTCGTAGAATGTTGAGATACTATTAAATGAATTAAATTTATCCGACCCATAATCTTAAGTTTTTGGGTTGAGTGATGATTTATTCATCCTTAACTTGGTATCAGAGAGTCCATATAAATGAATTAAACATCATCCTTAACCTGTGTTCTAACCTTTACGTTGTTGTTTCCTTCCCATTTATTATGATTTCCACTTCTTTGGTCTTGTTGCAATTTTCCAAGCCCACAGGTGAAGGGGAATGGGGAGGTGATCCTGTGTATTTAGTCAACCCATGAGCTTAAACTTTTGGGTTGAGTGGTAGTTGATTCATATCCTTAAAATGATATTAGACTAGGTGGTGTTGTGTTCGAACCCCTACGTTGTTGTTTCCTCTCCATTTATATTGATTTTAGGAGGTCCATTTATAAGAAAAGAGTGATTGGATTTTTCTTTTTTCTTTTTTCTTTTTCCAAAAATAAAAATAAAAAAATAAAAAATGTGGGAGTGAAAGGAGTGGAGGTAGCTATGTCAATAGTAGTATTCGAAAGAAAAATTATTGTCTATATATTTGGCTTAATAAGAAGCTATTACTAACTATCTGATGCCGTAGATTTTAGTGTTAAAAAAATTTAAATTTTATTGGATCCATTTATCTATTAAATATAATATAAAACACCAAATAAAAATACACCGTATGATGAAGCTACTTAATGGTATATAGCCAAATATTATTTTTTAAAATTACATTAATACTTAAAAGTTTAGGTAAATTTTTTGATAATCTAGCTACATGAAAAATTTCAGCAGCATTTAAGAATAGTGTGCACATGCATAAAATAAAACAATATATCAATTAATTGTGTGTCTAAATATTCGTTAATATTTGGCCCACAAAATAATATAGATATATTAAATAATTATATCGATATTAATGATATTAATGAATGGAGTATCTTTTATTTCAAAAAGAATATCTTTTGACTAATTTGGCATGTCTCTCTTGATTTTGTTTTTTCAACCACAAAATATGGACTATAAAAAGCTTTGGAAAGAAAACTAATTTTTTGTGCATATAAAATGATATAAATGATGATATGATTAGATTGGCTGGGAAAACGACGCCGTAGGCGAGGAATTTAGGTGTTATTTATTTATTTATTTTATTTAGTGTGGTGACTCGTGACTTGTGAGTGAAATGATAAATTTAAGGAAAAAAAAATGCATGTGGGAGGAGGAGAAGAGAACGTGAGGGAAAATCGAAGCGACATTACGTGTGTGCCCTTGTTCAAACATGATAATGATGGAGATTCGAAGGGTAAAGTCGAAAGGAAATGTATATTCACGAGGTGGGGTCCACTTAAGCCAATTTGGACCGTTGGATGATAGTAGACGGTCAACATCAGTCGAGTTTGGTAAATCTGCATTACAACCACTCTCCCAATACCTAACAATATTCTTCAAATTTCAGTTTTTTTTTCTTTTTTTTTTTAATTTCTCGGGATCACCTGATATACAAGTGGATCTTTATAATCGGAATCTATTATTGGGCCCGAGTAATACTATGACCAGCTCATTACTCGAACTTCAGACCTCAAGATAGGTGATACTCTAAGGAGAACTCAAGTCATTTTTCTTTAAAAATTAGACTTATCGGTCAATGTGATATTAAAAGTTTCAATTTGATCCTAAATATGTCCTTCCCGAGACGCTACACTATATATTATTATTTGAAAATCTATCACTTTTACTCCACCACTGTTTTAATTATTTGAAAATCCACCATTTTTAACCAAATTTGTACTATTCTCTAAATCTTAGTATATTAAGTTTTACGTGTTCAAATCAAATGGAGAATATTAATAGTTTATTGTCATGTAAATTAAATATGTATCACATATATTCGATATGGTAACTATATGTAACGCTATAATTACATATAATTATTGTATGGTTTGACCCAGTTAAAAATTTTAATTAAAACTATGGATAATATAAATACATCAAATAGGATCTGAACCCAAATCATTGAAACAAAAATTGAAACAAAAATTGAAACTTTCAAAACTTAGAAAATTTTGAATGGAGTAGTGATTCAACATGTAATCTAATATGAAAATTTCTATAAAATTAAGTGTGAAAACCAAGGTGCCATTGGATAATGATCAAAAGGATCTTTGAGATTTCCTTTTTTTCATTATTTTTCAACTTCAATGAAAAGGGAACAACTTTTATATCTCTCTTTTTTTTTTCTATTTAATTTTAATTACTTACTTACTTTGGTTTATAATAATAAAATAAAAAATATAATATAAAATGTATATATGTGGATATGTAAAGGGGGTGAGACATTGAGAATATTATTGTGAATTGTTGGATCTTTTGGGGGCTCAAATGGGACTATAAAAATTTTTTTTAATTGGGTGCAACTCAATTGGCCCTCTATTATGACATAACTCTCCCCGTGGTTTTACATTTTAAAAAATATAAAAAAAAGCAACAAAAAACAAAAAACAAAAAAGCAACTTCTTATTATTATTTTATTATTTATGTAGCTTTAATATTATTTTATATTGGGGACAAATTGGGCTGTCAGTCCCATGCTGTCGGAGTTGCAACATAATCAATTATCATCAATCTTTACATTATTATTATTGTTATTGTTAGTACTATATGTTATTTTAAGGAACTTTGCATGAACTAAACTTTATTATATACAAACATTTTCATATAATATTTCTCAATTTGAATTTTATATATTCCTCCACATGCATGGCCATGGATTTTTATTTTCCACTAGGGTTTTTTTTTTTTTACCGTGGATTAATTAAATGCCGTTAGTTAAATTTATGGACTAATCCATATTGCTATACAAATTCAATTGATTATCCAAATTCCCAGTAGAATACTTTAGTGTCACAAATTTAGACGATCCAAATCCCAAATGGGCGCAACAAATTACTTTTATTCTGAATTAGTGATCTTTCTACCGGAAAAATTATGCAGCAATAGTTATCTTCTAATCGATAGACTTAATTGCACACTCCCTACCCGAGGAAGTTAAAGGTAAAGGCAGGAAATGGGCACATGCACAAATAGTGATAGTTTGGTTGTGTGCCTAACGAAGTGAAAGCCTATTGTACGCAAAAAAAAAAAGCTTCCCCTCCCCATAAAAGAGAAAAGAGAGAAGAAAAAAGTTGTGTGCGTTTGAGTTGAGTGCATAAAAATCAAGAGAGAAAGTCGTGGGGGACTAAATTTGTAAAGATACTCGAAATCTTTATGGGGATCCAAGCCAATAGCCATACCCAAATACCCAACCCACCAAAACTTGGTCACGTGGTGCCACACCAAACCAAACTCCAAACCCATTTAATCTTACCCATATCCTACCACCGTCCTAGTGTAACGCTCCAGACTCAAGATCTGCATCAAGATTTAGAATTTTGATTCAACTAGGAGTTCGTACAATCGAAAATTGCTCCAAGCCAAACATGCTTAATTTTAGAATTTTTATGATTCAGCCACGTAAAAGGAAGGTGCATCTTGTTAGTTTCAGTTCTTTTAAGCCTTTTTTTAACCGATTCGAGTTTGTTCCTTTTTCGTAAGGATGGACTCGCCGGCATAACCATAAAAAAGATTGTTAAAAAAGTGTTAGCCGTTATTAAAACATTATAAGTCGGCTATCAAGCACAGTGCCTTCAGCACTGTGTACCGGTGCATCCCATGTACCCCTCATTTTTACTCGAACATCACATGCCTACTAACTTCCGTTTGGTTCGTCCACATACCACATTATACTGAGAGACGTTCTGCTCTAATACCATTTGTAACAACCAGGCTCAGGATTTATATAAGGATTCGGAATCTTGGGCCTGGAGTGTTACAGTAATTAGTATCACTCATCTTCGTTAAATTTTTGACAAGTAAGAAAGAAAAATGCAGAAAATTGTTGTTGAGTTCTTACGTCGCTCTTGTCCAATGAAATTATAAATTAAAATACATGGGACTGTAGAAATTATTACTAGTTAATACGAATAGTCAACCTAGATGTAGTTCAATCAAACGCAACCGCATACTTTTTAATTTTCTTTGGATGCTACTCTCTCAACAAATTTTGATCCATTATTCCATTGATGGGGATGGGATCTGCTACTATTCACTTATAACATTTCCTTCCTACTAATAATTTTCAATAGCGCAACACACGAGGAAAGCAACCCCTTCCAATTATTGGCCACTACGCTACATTCTCTACCCCTCTTTCGTACACACAAAAAACAAAAAGTATGACGAAATATTAATTGAACATTTTTGTTTTTTTTAGTTTAATATAGTATTAAGGCACCCTAAATTTTGAACGATTTGTACTAATATTGCCCAATAATTAGGTTATGGATCGAATTATTTTAGAATATATCATAAGAGAAATATTTCTATGCGTGGCTCAAAAGATTACGTACATCAAACCCTTGTTTTAATTTAACATACGATATGTTGGACGGCATAAAACGACCCTCTACATGACAGGAGAAGAGAGGTATAACTCCTCATATTTTTAGGCTGATGAATCATACTACATAATTTCACTTTGGAGTACTTCAACCTTGAGAAAGGTCGAGTACATCGAGGTTTTATGCTAAACCGTTTCCAACGTACTAGGCCACCACTGAAGATCTCATTCAGAAAATATCTGGTAATCGTGCTAAGTTTGTCAGATGAATGTGATCCACCTATTAAATACAAGGACATTCTCCTTATATAGGTATGCGAATCTAATTGCTCGTCTTGAGAAAATGCCTTGAACTTTTACTTACTTTACCGTTAATTTCTCTTTATCAATTTAGATATATTATTCAAGTGGTACCATATCTGGGTCATTTATTATGTGATGTAAATATTCTAAAAAGAAGAAGAATAATAATTTTTGAATTTCAGTCCCTATATATCTTTTTTTTTTAATAAAAAGGGCAGATGACGTCAGTTGGCGTTTTTTATTTTAGAATCATGTGTGGAAGCCAACTGGCGTGGATGGTGAGAGAAAGAGAGCACTGTGGAACAAAATTCCACACTCTCTTGCTATACTATATGATCCAAAATTCAATAAAATGTATTTTTCTTAAATAATATTTGACTATAACTTTATTTTTCAAAATTCCAAATTATAGGAAAAATCTAATTATATTTTCTAAAAAGAAAATGTTTACCAAAAAAAAAAATGGTTCACTGAAACGCACCTCAGAATAAAGTACTTTTACTCTATCCAAAATGAATATATGCAATTAACCAATTACAAGGTTTTGAAAATATAATGATGGTTATAATTAACATATTGGATATAGAAAAGAGATTTATGAGTTTATGACAATATAAAAAATAATGGGTAAAGTATTTCATTTTCTTTTTTTTTTAATTTCTATTTTGTAATAAATTTCACATTTCATGAAGACAGATTATTTATTTATTTATTTATTTATTTATTATTATTATTATTATTATTATTATGGAGTACAACATGAAGAAATATTATTAAAAGGGAGTAAATTACAATTTTCTAAGGAAAAAAATATTAAAAGTATAGTTTTTTTTTTTAATTACAATATTGCACAATTATACATCACCTTGATCCATAAGAAGCATAATCTTTAATTAGAAATGCTTCGAGGGAGAATTGTGATACAATATTTCACAAATTTATTCCATAAAAAATGTTATCTAATTTTCATAATATGACAATTAATAATAATTTTATTATTTTTTACCTAGATGCTATTTTGATTGTTATATTAAATATTAGGTTTTAAATATTGTTTTAGTCTATGTACTTCCAAATTTTGTTATTTTAGAAAAAGTAATCATTTTGGTCTCTTCATTTTTATTTTTATTTTGTTTATTTTAATCATAATTTTAGCACAAACACTTCACTCACTTAATTTCTTCAAATATAACCATAAATTAAAATTAAAATGTTTCATTTGGTATAAAATTTACTAAGTGCAAAATGGTTTTCAAAATCAACTTAGCCATTTTTTATGACATCTATATTTTCCTTTTTTCTTTCTTAAAGAATACTTGCTCATATGAGTAATTTTTACCAATACATACACCAAACTCCAAGGTATGCCTCTCATATAAAAAAAATTAAACTACCAAACCCTTAATTATTCAAATTAAATCATTACTTAAAAAAAATATAAAACTGGTTTAGTAACTATTTGGTTACAAAATTTGGCTCTAGTCGAACGAAAAAGGAGAAGAAAACAAAGCAAAAGGAGAGGTCGTGTGGAAGCAAATGGTAATGATGAAGCAAAGGAGCCCCACGTGAAGCAAGTTGCTTACTTTTCTGAGTACTGTCTGTACTTTGGGGTGCTTCAAAATCAAAGCTTTCAGAACACAAACATCTCACCATATTATCCATATAATTTCAAACCATATGGACCCCATCCCTACTCGTTCCTTCTATTTTAATACCTACCCGAATCTGCGTCGAGTTCTAACTACATCCTTTTCTTATAAGTCTCGTGAGATTAGTCAAGAAGGTATTTAGGACAGGTCTCGTGAGATTAGTTGAAGAGATACTTGTTTTCTTTGAATTAATTTTTTGGTAAGAGAAAGATTCCAGTTCGAGAAATCAAAACCTTTTGACCCGAAAAACGAAAATGGAAAGAGAGAGGAAAAGGGGAGGATTTGTATACATGTGGTGGTGCAATTTTGAATGTAGAAGAGAAAGATTTGGGGAGATGGTGGTAAAGATTTGGGGATTGAATTTGGAAGATGGGCGGGGCCTAAAATACTTTGCCAATGAAGAAGATTTTGACAGGACACATCGAGGGCAAAAAAATCAAATCAAAAGCTGATCTTTTCTTTTTGAAAAAATAATTGTTGTCTAAAGTACATGGGAAAAAGTAGCCACAACAGTGAAGGGGTAGTGAGCTCGTGGTCAAATGGAGATATTCCTCCCTAATTTGTGCCTCGCGAGATGTATTAGTCGAGACTTCCCTTCAACGTCGATTACAATATTGGGTAGATGTTGAAATTTCAGTTATAGGAATTCAACTTATTCAAAAATCCGATCAACTCGATTAATGCCTGGATACAAGGTCGATAACGACCCTCTAACTTTGATATTTTGACGACCAATTTAACCCTTTTGAAAGAAACATTTTAGAGCTCAAATCAATTGAGCTGGGTTCAAAATGTGTTCTACAACCACATATGTTAATTCTTTGGCCATTTTTTTTCTCTGGGGTGAAGAGGGGTAGAAAAGTCAAAATTGTGTGGGTAAAATCAATTAGTTGGAGTATTTAAAAGGAGGGGTTTTCATGGGTCCCTCTGTATTGTTGCATAATGCATGGCTACAAAATAAAAAAGTACTACCTACCTACCTACCTTTAAACTCTGTCACACCATGCATATACATCATATATGATCTCCAATTCAATTCTCATTCCTAGGCTTTGTCATTTCCCCCGATCTCTAATTTCCCAACTAATTAATCACCATAGATCTTGTGGATTAAGACGTTTTTTTTTTAATTCCGTGTCGATCGTCTTAAATAGTGATATACGTATTTAGATTAGTGTCGAGTTTGTCGTTACATATTATATGTAGTGGTTAGTTTGTAAGTATTGTTGGTGAACTATGAAGTGATTTGAAACTCCTCGCCTCATTTTACAGTTTAGAATTGAGGAGTTGAGATTCTAACCTATAATACCTTGTCCCAAGATATAGTTTGGGTGACTTAGGACTTCAAGGAATATCCTTGAGGTCTTGAGTTCAAGCCACAAAGGAACGCAACTCCACACCAAGCAATGATCTTATATACGGATATGGGAACAATGCGCAAGACCATTAGACGATTCCACTCATTATCAGTTGGTTTTAAAATAAAACCACATGGACATAATATGGCATCAGAGCCCAAAGGCTCAAACGAGCATTCTGTCAAAGAAATTGGATTCAATCAAGATTGATGAACCCAAAAATGAGGCACCGTCTTTAAAAGGTATGTTAAGGATCCCGCATGAGTGACGTGGTCAGCGATCATTGAGATTTTGTTTTGATATGAGAGAGAGGTATATATGGACAAAAAATCCAAACTCAAAAGCTAGGGGTTGTGGGGTATTATTCTTTTGTATTGTATTTCTGTAAGCTGGCTAAATTTGGACCCAAGTTCTCTCTCTTCATACAAGGTTTGGATTGTATCTCTTCCAAACCTAAAATAATGTAAAATTTGTGACCAAATTGGATGAATGATCCTTCAACGGCTCCTTCATTTTCTCAAGATATAAGGATTCGATTGGTATTTGAAAGAGATATATAATAGAGTAGAATGAATTTTGAGATTACAGTATTATATTTTTAAGTAACCACATATTATGATAAACTGAATATTTTTCATATTATTTGTACAAATATGGAGAGAATTATTACCCTAATACTAGAAACTAATTTCTTAACAAAATTATTCTTTTCATGACACGATCAAATTTCAACTCTCAAGGAATTATTTATATGAACAATAATAATAATAATTAATTTGTTTCGCACACCAAAAAAGTTTCAATCTTGAGACGGTGAAAAGGATAGGAAATTTTCATTTTTTCCAAGGTATGTGACGTGTCTAAATGGAGACAAGAAAGGGATTAATCAAAATGATTCCATTAAATCGCCAACTTAATACTTCACAAAAGCAGCAAATTGGAGAAAAGTCAAAAACCAAATGCCACTAGACCATTTGAACAGTACATTATGTATCTTAACTGTTAAAGGGAACGGTATTTTCGAGTACCTTCTAAATATTTCGGTAACGATATGATATTGTCTACTTTGAACATAACTCTCACGACTTTACCTTTTGATTTTATCTAAAATGTGAGACGTTGGTCGCATATCCAACAATCACCTTAGGCAATAAAGAATTTCTACCAAATTAAAACAAAATTAGAGAAAACCGAAGAAGAAGAAAAAAACTTTAAACCTAAACAAACAAACTTCAAACTTTCTTTTCGAATTGCAAGCTTTTTTAGTTGATTGACGAAAATCGTTGGCTAACATTTCTGTTGCTCGTTCGTGAATCAATTTAAATAAAAAGATAATAGTGTCTTGAAGTAAGGGGGAGGCGGCCACATTATTATTCTCTCTTGATGTGAACGTGTGCAATGCAAAGTCACGGGGGGATTTAACTTTGGAAATATATGAAATCAAATTACGCTTTTTGTCAATCAAAATTTGAAATGTTAGAAGAAAATGAAGAATAAATTTGGATTAATGCATTTAATGTGGATCTGTCGGATTATATATATATATATAAAAGGCAAATCAAACCTATATATATTAATGTTTATTTAGGTGTTAATGATGATGATTATTGATATTTTGGTGGATGACAGTAAAAAAGGTTTGGGGAAAAAAGCCGGCAAAAGATCTCATTTCTTGATACCCTAAAATCTATATGATTCTCAAAAGAAGAAAAAAAAAAGGCCATTAGGGTTGAAAAATCAAGCTTTTCGGATCAAAAAATATAATACTTGGTTGCATTTACTATTAATACTAATATTCAAGCGCGTTGGCCTTTCAAAAAATAAAATAAAATAGTATTCAAGTGCATAACATATAAAAAAAAATAGAGAGAAAATAAATTTGTTCTTTTTTTCAAAAAATAAATAGGTGTTAATGTTTTAATTGGGGTAAGTAGAATATCTGGGTCGTAACAATTTAACCTTTTGGTCAGAGATAAATGTCTTAACTATTTGAACTATGTCCGATTTGACAAAAAAATAAAAGTAATTATCTTTTATTAAAGAGGATTTTGAAGTCTATTTTATGATTGTAACACACGTTGTTTGTTGTATAGGGATTAGAGGATTCATTCTTTCTTATTCTCGTCCTTGGTGTCTACCACAATTTTCCTTACTCACTCGTAGGTCCTACACACACACCAAATCAAAAATAGGATCTTGTTGATTTTGAAGGATGGGATTCCTTTAAGAAAAATGTAAAGAATCTCATTTTGATTCTTGAGTTTATGGACTTTATTTTTTTTATTTTAATACTTTTATCCTTTTAATATATACTTTTCTTTAAATGTATTGTTTTTGTTCTTCTCTTCATATTTCTATAATCAACAACACTTGGTGTTTTGCTGCAATTAAAATTTTTTGACAGGTAAGAGAAATATAGAAAAAGAGAGGTTTTTTTTTTCTTTAAATGAAGACGTGGTTAATTTTCTTCTTTAATAATATAATTATTATCCGCGTTTTGCTTTTAGTATTACCTAAAATGTCTCATGCAATTGGATATGATTGTCTTTACTTATTACATGCCACATAAATCTTCCTCACTTCTAACGTTGTCGTCCCCAAAAAATTATACTCATTCTCGTCAAGTAAACCAAGTCCTTTATTGAGCAATATCGTAGCTAGAGAGAGATGAAAATCATGAAGTATACATATATAAAATTATTGAAATGAATTGATTATAGACTTAGACATGGGTATGGAGAACACATATGGTTGAAGGGAAAATGGAAGAGAGAGACCCCCACAAGCACAAAAGGGTAGAAATGATGTTTTTGTGGAAACTAAGGCAAAGTTATTTTAAGTTTAGGTAGTTGCTAACTAAGTTGCCTTTGTCTTGTCCCATCCCATCACCCATGTGACTCTTTGGCTCCCACTTCTTCATTCTATACCACAAAGCCACAAATATATCTAGAATTGAATAATATAATGGCCCGTCTTTTCTTGTTTTGATTCTTTTTCAATCACTCTGGCGGATTTTTGAGTTGAGTAGTCATTTTTTCGAGGTATACAATATTTTGTTGTTAAAGAAATACATAAGAAACTAATATTTAGATAGGTGGGCATCATCGAATTTGAACTCTTTCGATTTACAATTGATTAAGACGTTATTTTAGGTCGTGATCAAATTCCCACCCAAAAAGAAAGAAAGAAAAAAGAGAGATCATTTTCTCTTCTTCCATATCATTCCCTTTTGTCTTTTTCTTTTCTATTTCCTCAACTCCATAGTCCCACTCCCACACCCCTTTGCTTTCTCCCAAAACAACCAATTATAACTCTCAATTAATTCTTTACTTTTCATGATTATTTCCTATGAAATACCCAATATTATCCTTCTTTTGTATTCTACCATTCCAAATCAGTCTTAATTTATTGGTCTCATCTTTAACCCTCTCTAATTGGTTTAAATTTTGTTTATTTTAATGACGAAATAATTCATTAATATTTAATTTCTATAACGTTGGATTAAGAAATATATATTGAATATATTTTTTGATTTCTAACCTTAAATTTTTAGGATTAGTGCCTCGTTTTACGAGATACATTATAAAATTTATCTCGAATGTTTTTTTAGTTTTCTTATATCCTACCACGAAAAGAGTATGCGTCACACTTAGTTGTCTTAATCAATAATTAGTTGATAGGATGAAGATGTCAAAAGTATGTGGATAGAAAAACTTCCACGAACTTGGCTATTGGTTTGTTAGGAGCCGATCTAAAGATTCCGTGCCTAGATGTCTTGATTCATTTTTTTTCGTCGTATTGAAAAAAAAAAAAACCTTTGGATGGATGTTTTTGTTTTTATAGCTGATGTGATAAAAATTTTCTTTTATTTTGACAAAAATTATTGAAGTGAAAACGACCTAGGAGGTTTGATTTTGAAAATGTCTGTACATATACCTATAATTTTGAAGACAAAATTTAAAAATGTCCTTTTCTTTTGAAAATTACAAAATTGATTTCTCCATCAATGTTTTCATATTACATATTCTAGATTGTTGATCAACAGTCTCAGTCATATATTTGAATATTTATAATCAAAATATATTTTTTTTATTCAACGATCATTATCTTCATACATTAAAATTTTATTTTAAAAAATTTATTATACGTAATAAAATTGTCGAAATTTACTCAACAAATATTATCGTATATAGCTTACATTTACTCTTATGCCCTCCACTATCATTAAATTTTAAGGAAAATGTGTCTAAATAATTGTGGGAAAAAGCATAAGAAATCGAATCTGTACCATTTATTTTACGATGTAATATTAATTTATTTAAAAAAGGAAATTTTAACTCAAAGATCAGGAGGCATATCGTGGGCTTAACTTTCAGCACTTTGGGCTTAGCCCGGCCCACTAACTATATGTTTGTGTTTCTCAAGTTTAACTGTAGCAAAGTTGACTACATTATAATTAATAATGAATATGTTTTTGTAATTATAAATGTTTCTTTGAATTGAGAAAGCATTGAAGATGAGAAAACTTACATTTATATATCAATTTTAAAACTCCAACACAATTTAATTTTTCTATTAAAAAAATAAAAAAAATAGTCAAATGAATTGAGAATATTTATTATTTATCTTTAGAAGATAACCCAATTATATTTTTCAACTTACATTGTAGAATAATTAAGAGATATAATTTGTCTCCAAAAAAAAATATTGTGAGTTATAATTTCAATTTAAATTAATTAATTGAAATTAGTTTAAAACAAAAGTCTTAAAATATATGTTGTTTGGTCAAATAAGTAAAATTATTCACATTAGTACACCATTCCAAAAAAATATTCAACCCATTATTAAAATAATGTATAGTTAAATATAATAAAAATTTTATCTAACCTTTTCATGATAATATTGTTAGTACTAGAAGATTTTCTAAGGAGATATGTTTTCAACGCAAATTACCTTCACAGTGTATGCCTACTTTGACCAATCACATCCCATATTTTATTATTACTGTGTTACTACTTAATTATCAACTAGAGCATAGTTCAATAGGTGACATGTATCCAATTATGAGGTTGAGAGTTCAAATCCCTACCTCACGTGTTTAACTAAAACAAAATATTTATATTATTATCTTTATTTATTTGTTATATCCCAATTATTAGTATAAGGTATAGAAAATGTTGCAATAATGGATCTACAAGTCACAGTAGCGTAGACACAACTCACAAACAAAAGGATTCGTGTGGCGTCATCTTATTCATTAGGGTGGATAGGGATGACAAATTTTTGTACCCACTATCCAACACATAGGACGTTTGAATTAGCGGAAAGTGAATGTTGTGGCCAATCAATACTTTTTCTATTCCTTAACAAAGCTTTTCTTACTAAAAAAAATTATTAGTAGGAACATGGAGATTAAACCTAAGATTAAATGTAATAAAAAGATGGGAAATCTAAGTACAAAGTAGATCAAAAAGTTAAAAACAAAATCTTAATAATACATGGAAATTATTTGTGATTAATTTAAATAATTAGGGTAAGAAATTATTGGATTGAGTTTTGTTGAAAATTCTCTGGCCAGGAGAGAGCAAGTGTTTAGGGTCGAACATGGCCTTCCTCCGCGAGAAAAGAGGCCATTTCCCGCCAAAATGTTTAATCCAATCTTCTTGAGTTTCATAATGGGGAAGATATTGCTTCACTTCGATCCCAGTTTCTTCACACAACTTCAAAATGTCTTTTATATGATCATCAAACGCCTGCCACTCCCCGAAACCGCTTGAAAACAGAATCGCCGCCGTGTAGAACACGTCTTCCTCGGGGATCACGGCCGAGCTCCGTTCATCCCACCTGCAAAAGTTTCCCGTCAAGAAAAACAACATTTTTCATAAGGTCTCGTTTTGTTAGGATACGAGTATGAATAAATAATTAAATATATGCTGACATATCAACTTATAATAGGAGGGTCTGATATCATATTAAATTTTTAACTTTTGTTATTTATTTATCAGTTATCAATTGAGATGTGTTCTAATTTTTTAAACTAGCTTCCTTAATGTAGACAAGTGATTTATCGCAAAAACTTACAAGTTTTTAAACATGGGATAGAAGAGGACGACGCCGGAGGTGAGATTACGTTTTTGAATAATGCCTTTGAAAACGCCCGAGTCGAAATCGACGATTCTCGACTTCGGAATGAAAAGATTCAGCCATGGATGAGGAACATCCCACAGCCCTAAGGCTCTTAAAGCTAGCTCGTCATTGTGAACTCGATCTAGAAATTCCTCGTACGTGACGTCTTTGATGAACTTGAACCCGGGCTCAAATCTTAGCCCTCCCAACAATCCCTCCAATTCCTATAGAAATAGAGAAATTATTCGAGAGGAGTGAAACAAGGTAGCTGATAATTTTACATACCATAAAATTAGCAAAAAATAATAATAATAATTAGTCACATGGCAAGGATTATATTGAATAATTCATTATTATTAAGAAAAAAAAGGTTTAAAGAGAGGACCTGGTCAACGGAAGAGGCAGATTGTTGGTCGTAATATTTGGCTACTTCAAGGACGTAAACGATGCCGTATTGGGAGACAAGGGAGGAGATTCTGGGCTGGTCCGCGAGAGGGAAAAAGGAGGAATTATCAGGTGTGCTCAGATGCAGCATAAGCAAACCTTCAACGTAATTCAGGCCGTTGGATTTCTCTTTTCCATTGTTGGATATCAGAAGCTCTTGATCCCTTGTAATTGCAGAGAAATCTGTGTAAAGCATCCTCACCCATTTAACCTACAATAAAATAATAATCCATATAAAAAATGAAATCTTTTTAACCTTAATCCATAGAAAATTTATTCATTAAAAAAATATAATATAGAAAAAGTCAAAGAAACCGTTAAGAATACGTAAGGTCGTTAAAAGGAAAGGGGAAGATCTTTAGAAAACGCTTATTAATTAATTAATTAAGTCTCACGTCACGCAATAATTTAATTATGCTAATTTTGTAGAGTTTAGCCGGCCAAGGGCTGTTTAATCACACTAAATCGGATCTATTTTATTCATATAAGTTAATAAAATGGGTATTTAATTTGACTAATCAATAATGAGAGAGACCTTGGTGGGTGCCGGAGCAAGGCCAATTCTAGCTCTCGTAATGACGCCGAACTGACCCAGGCCGCCGAGGACAGCGTAGAAGAGCTCCGGGTTGGTATTGGGCGAACACGTCAAAAATTCTCCTTTTCCTGTAAATTGCACCCAACGATAAATTATTGAATATAATCGTCAAAAATCCTCCTTTTCCTTAATAAAGTATTTTATTTATATATTATTAAGCTAAATAATACAATTCAACTTGTTTTATCTCATAAAAAGTGATCCTTAGAGGTGTAGAAAGATAATTCAAATGATGGAAAAATATTTTGAGAAATTAAAGGAGTAAAAATCGATAAGAAAAACATAGAAGTCAATCTGAAGATAGTATAGCCAAGAGAGAGATGTTGGTATTCTAAAAAAAGAATTCCGAGAGAGAGAAAGAGACCAGTGACGACGTCAAGTTCATAAACATTGCTGATTTGAGGCCCGAATCGAAACGTTTGACCGCTGATTCCGGCGTTGGACAGCGTCCCGCCGACGGTGATATGCAAATAATCCGTCCACGACACGGGGGTGAGCCCCTTGTGCATCGTTGCATGCAATACGTCAATCCACAATTGCTCACCACCGACGTCGGCATACGATGCCGCCGTCGAAACCACAATTCTACCGGCCCCTTGTCGAAAACTAGCGAGCGAGGTCATGTTGACGACCACTCCATTCGGCACCAAGGCTTGCCCGCGGACGGAATGGCCCTGCCCGCGGGCAGCCATATAATACGGGGTCGGAGATGCATACATAAACCGGATCAACCCGGCGATGTCGTTGGCGGTCACCGGAAAGAAAACGGCGAAAGGGTTCTGTTTGATTATCCGGCCGTAATCGGTGGAGGCTAAATTGATGGTTTGGAGGTCAGTTCGGAGCTTCTCTGCGATGGCTTTTGGTAGAACCAAACTCCGAGCCACAGCACAAAACGGTGCGTTTTGGAGAATCAGAAAATAAGTGAATAGGAAAAAAAAGAAGTTGGGTGATGCCATTTTGCGTTTCAAGAGATGAAGAAGGAAGAAAATAAAACATGCATATTTATAGAGAAATTTATCCAAAAATAATAATAATAATAAATAATAGAGAGAGACGATGAAATCTAAAAAGGAAATAAATGTGTGTGGAGAATGAATGGAATGGCAACCTAGAATTGACTTCTAAACAATAGTAAGTTATTAAATATTATAATTATAAAAGTTTTTAAATGGTATTATTCTTTATTATTTTCGGTTGAATAAAATTTTAAATATGGTTTTAAATGGTAATGAGTGAACAAAAAAATAATATTAAAGTGCTTTTTTATATATTTTGTTTTCTGGTGGAAGTTAATGCGTTAATATATAGCAAACAAAATTATTAGGGACGTGATTTCAAACGTGTTAGTGACTAAGCTAAGTATTTAGAAATCAAATTTGCTTTTAGAGAGGCATTATTTCAAGTGTAATCTGTTCTTTTTTTTTCTCAAAAAAAGAAAAGTTTGTAATCTGTTCTTCATTTGAATATTTATTTGTTATTTGATAATTAAAGTAATAAACTACATATCTTAAATAGCTTACAAATGTTATTATTATTATATATAGCGGATTTAGAAAATACAATACTTGTGGGAAATTATAATTACTTCTTTTTATTTCTTTTTATATTCATGACCATTTGGTCGGGATATATGCTTTAATCATGCCAATTTCTTTTTTTGAATCTAATGAGATAATTCGGACCCATTAATTTTCATGTTCTTTTTTTCAAATATATGTTTTTATTTTCAAACACGTGTACAAATATATAAATTTAATCACTCTCAACTTTTTGTCAACAAAATTTAGTAATTTTTTTATTGAAGGTCAAATTGTGAATGGATGACAAAATTGAGAATCATAAAAGATGAGGGATCATTTTGCATATTTTAATTTTATTTTTAGTCTAAACATTCAACAAGATATATTATGGACCTATGCTTTTTTTTTTTCAAAGACTGGTTTTTAATTTTTATGTTTTTAATTTATTCAATTTTGAAATGAAGTAATTTTTATTATATTCATTAAAAAGAAAGGTATTTGACAAAATTAGTATATAGTTTTAATGTATTGCAAATGACAAATTTATTTTACGTTATGTAATCTTTTTACCAAAGATAAAACGTAAATAGAGAAAGAAAAGAAAAGTGTTTAAAGAAAAGGGAAAAAATAAAATTGAACTCTAATTGTCGTAGAAAATTAGTGGAAGATAAATCATTTCATTGGAAGGAGTTAGCAAAATTGTTGATACTTTATGATTAAAAACAGTTGGTGGTAACAACAATAATAATATATAATATTAATTTTTATTTGATAAATTTTGTTGACTTAGTACTAACAAGGAGGATTATGCCAATTACAGCTGATATGTATTTAATTTTTGTTGCATTTGATTAAAATTATATATATATATTTACATATTTCCTTCATTTATCAACATCATGGATATGTATTTAATTTTTGTTTATTTAATGAATTTTTCAATAGTTCCAATTTGTTTATTGCAAATTTTAATAAAATTTAAGCTAATTTGAAATTCATTAGTAAAAAAAAAAAAAGAAGAAGAAGAAGCTAAGTTTTAATATCCCAATTTTAAAATATGAATTTTGTCGTATTTTCATTTCCAAAAAGTTATTTTTGCTAGCTTGGACCTATATTATATTTATTTGCTAATTATTTCAAATTTATCTTTTTCATTTTATTACTATAAAATAATGCTTCGTACAATCGATTGATATTTTATTTTGTCATAGACTTAGAATAATACATAAATATTGTATTACCGTTTAAATTAATACATAATAAATTGATAAAAATGAGAGAGAATAAATAATCTCATAACATGCTAATATGAAATATGAATCTACATATAGTTCCCGGCAATAAGAATATCATAAACATAGTTTGACAATATTCTAATCTCATATAGTTGAATTAAGTGCACAAATATTTTAGATTTAAAAAAAAACACACAATACACTAATTATCAAATAACAAAAGAAAAAAACCATAGTAAAAAATTCCAAGCCTCTATTTATACACACAATCCTTAAAATAAGAAAAAAAAAACAAAGTTTAGAGAAAATGGTGGAAAACAACTCATTTTTATAGCGGGTGAAAATTAAAAGTAAAAGAAAAGAAAACCATGTAATTCAAAAAAAAATTATATTAAATTGAATGATTTTTTCAAAGATCAGTTTTTGAATTTCAATGTTGGCTTTTTCTTTTCTTTTTTTTTTCTAATATGAATTTGTCCAGATTTACACGATGTTTCAACAGAATTAATTTTTGAGTGTTCCATTTGAATTGTCAACTCTCTCTCTTTCTATCTCTACAGAGTTCATGCATAATTTTATTTTCTCCAATTAGGAAAAAAAATCTTTAAAATTTTGGTAATTAGTTGAGTTATCTTGTTACCATTCTAACAAATACATATCTAACAGTAATAACTCACCTCGTCAAATTTGATTGTCTTGTTGATAAAATTAATGGTTTAGTCGCCGCCCTAATCTAAGTCTGAATTTATTTCCTACAATACATTTCTTAAAATATATATATAAGGATAATTCGTCCTATTAACTTTATCATAGAAGATACGATCAAATTTGATTTTAATTATGATTCTTTTTCATTTTATACATTTTTCTTAACTACACAATGGTTATTTCTTGGAAGATTTTGTGAAGAGATCATTTCCTTGATTTAAGCAACTAATACAATCCATAGAAAATGAATTTTTATTTAAATAGTAGTTTAAGTTTATTGGTTGGTTTACTCAAATTATTTTACAACTTTCCACCTTTGCTTTTGATGTAGGAAATCACTTAAAACTTGGAGTCAACCATGAGCACAATATATTTTCAAGAATTTGAAGGAACTCAAATTTGTTCAAAGTATCTCAAGATAAAGGCTAAGCCTACCTAGTGCTCTCAAATTAGACTACAAGATTAGATAGCTACCTTTTTTCTTATATTATATTATGTTGGAATATTTGGAATACTTTTTTTTTTACGTATTTATCCTATGTTGACATTCTTAACCTCGATGTTAGGTTGAAAATGATATTTCTTAGGTAAAGTATGTCAAGACTGTTACATATAATATTAAAGAAGACAAATTGGACAAAATTTTAATCCACGAAGATTTTTTCTTTCTTTTTTTTTATGGGACAAGAAATAGAGGGAATAGAAAGGGATTGAAGTGCAAATTAAAAATTTCTCAGGAACCCCAAATGGGTGACGATTCAACCAAGAAAAATAAATATATGAAATATGAAAGTTGTGACAAATTTAATTTATGTCCAAAAAAAAAAGTTGGTAGTTTTTACTATAGATGGTATTTTTTTAATTAGCAACGCAATCAAGGCTGTTTCTAAGGGTTATTATTAAAAAAGAATTAGTGTTAAAAATGGATAATGTCTCGATCAAGATTAGAGAATTTAATGCTAAATCCCCCAACCCCAATATAAATAAAACCAAAATTTCTTCACAACAGTAAAGTCTTCGGATCACGGTTTTTACTGTAGGATGTCGAGATTTGATGAGAATGACATTAAATCTTTGAAAAAGAAGTGTCATATGATATCAATTTTTAAAAAACCAGATCAGTTTTGTTCATTTATTTTTCTAATGACACTAATATTAAACTTCATATCTTCTAATTATCCTCGTTCCTTTAAAATCAGATTTTGATGATCAGAATCAGATCATATTTTTCCTTTGAAAAATATATATGCTGCAGAAAAGTCACTGTCCAATCAGATTGGGTTAATCAGATCCAATCTCAGATGATGGTAACAAAATATTTAGAGATGACGGCAGATGATTCAAACAAATACACCAAAGGAAATTAGATATAAATATTAGAAGGAAAAAAATGTATGGAACACCAAAAAAAGAAAGATAAATGAATAAAAAGTACCAATTTTGTAGCCTTTTTAACTCAAAACAGCCAAAAATGTAATAAATAAAAGGTTCAATTATTGACGGCTAAATCACCCTCAATTTAGTTTGAATACAAGTTTAATTTGATTCATATAGTTCGACCAAACCTCACAGGTACGTGACACTTTTTTGTTTATTTAGGGCTAGTTGACTATATTAGAATTTATGACCCAATAAAAAAAAAAATAATAATAATAATAATAAGCTTAATGTATCAAATGTTCCATAGTTTAATGATATATCAATTTATTGTTGACAAAAATTTTAATTTTTTAAGAGATGATCTAATTKAGAATTTTGTATACATTGGMGGCAATATTAAGAATTTTAAAAGATCGACCCAATTGTGAATTCTCTACCAGCTCAAAGATCATTAGATATATTTACCCAAAAGAAAAAAATACAGATCTTTTTGTGGATAGACAATTTATGAGATCTAATCAAAACCGAACTTCTAAAATCATAAGGATGAGATTGAAACTAAACTCAAACTATAGGAACTAAATTAAAACATTTTTTTCATATCCATATATCCAGACTAGCTGGCACGCACCTCGACTATTCACGAGTCAACCGTCTAATCACACCACATTTGGTTAACAAGAGAACTCGTAGGATATTAAATCCTACGTAGATGACCACCATGGTTTGAACTCATTCCTTCTAAACTCTTTACTATTTACATTGATCCTTACTAACCAAATA
>NW_019104534.1:1009157-1021138 GCF_001995035.1 Momordica charantia | reverse complement strand
AGTTGAAGAGTAGCAAAAATTGTAAAAAGCAAGTTAAGGCAATGCAAGGCCACTCCCACACTGTACATAAAACTATTATCCTTTTGACTTTGTTTTCTGCTTCTGCCAACTCTCTTGCTTCCAATAATACCACTCACCTCTCACGCCCCACCGCCCCCCTAATATCACAAACACCCACACGCACGCAAAATCCACACACAACTCACCTTTCTAATTCTTTTAAAAGTTATTTCTTTCTTTTTTTTTTATAAGAAACGAATCATGTCTTATAAACACAAGAACAGTCAAAGGACAAGGTACAAGGCATCCCCTTCCAAAAAGGAACCTACAAGACGATAGTTCTCCAATCTTGMAAAAACATAGAGACTGTAATTACGAAAGAATTTTCTATTCACCACCAAGAGGTTGTAATCGACGACAAAGTTGCCCACACACAAAAGTTTTTGAGTGTGCTCTCTCTGCTAACAAGACAGACATGCACTTTCCCATCAAATCATGTGACCCTCTCCCAGTATTGACTTTTTTAACCTCCCTCTCTACCTCCCTACCTTAAAGGAACACTAACTAAGCTAGGGTTTCAAACTCTATCCTGCCTTTTGGCCTTTGACCACGCAATCAAATGGGGTTTAAGTTTTCCTTACCAGCATCATATAGAAGGTATCTGTGGTTGAAGTGCTCCTCCATATGCTAAAAAGCCTAAGCAAGCAACCATTCAACATCAACATCAGCATATATTAGGTTCTAATGCACACAAAATTGGCACAATTAGCGAATCAATTCTCACTTCAGCCATTATTTGTTTTGTTGAATTTTTATTGTTACACTCCCCTTTACCCACAAAGCAAAAAACAATGATACATGCTGTCAAAGTTTACTGTTCGTGAAAACAATGTTTTGACAAACTCCTAATTCCCAAATGAAAAGAGACAGCAACAATTTGCACTGAGAGAAAGTGGGTGGGAGGGCGGCGGTCGGGGGAGGAGAAATATGGTGAGAATTGCCTCTTGAGTCATTTCTGTAAAGTGTAAAACGTACAAGATCAAGATAGCCCCCTATACAAACCCAGAGTTTGACCAAGTTTTTTTTTCCTTTTTTAACAAAAAAGGACAAATTAAATAACTTATCTCCTGAGAAAACGCTACAAGGATTGAGGAAAGCGGGACAAAAGGTCTCATGAACCAATACATAGGTTTCTGGAACTTTAACAAAAAAACTGTTATGGCCACTTACTTGTGGAATCTTAAAAGGACTCGCACAAGTATGGAAAAGGATGCACAGAAGTCCATATTATTTGTTTGCCATGATTTCTTTGTCAAGCAGCAGGAACCTTTTTCCCATCTTCGATGAAGAAAATTGCAGTTTCAGGGACCTGTTACAACAGCATATTACAAATATACTCAATATTTCCAAATACATCTTATGTCCACATAATTATGATTAGAAATAAATGGTGGTGAGGGAGGGGGGAATTCAAATGWGGAACAACAGAAGGTACATTTAACAAGGATATAAAGTATGCAATCAAACATGGCAATCAGAGGTAACATCAGCAACATTGACAAAGCTTTTTCAAAAAGCAATCTCATCTGAGACATCAAACATATGAAAGCAAATATAAAGGTCATCCTCTTCTTACATTAGAACTATAAAATAAATAGTTAATTTATTTTTTCTGATAACATATTTGCTGTTATTTATTGCTTGGTAAATGGTTGCAAAATGTGCAAAATGAAAATACTCGGTTCAGAATGTAAAGTTCAAGATGAAGGTGGTGTTCAAAAAGAAGCATCTATCGTGAAGCTACATGTGTCACTTACGAAATGGCTAGTTAAGGCCTAGTAGTTCTCTAAACCATTATTTGTTTCCAAATTCTAATTCCCTTTTTTGCTAAAATTTTCTAAACTCCATTTTCTACATGCTCTATCATGACACCGCCACACCCCAAAGAGAGGGAAAAGACCAATAAAAGTAAATGGTAGTTTGAAGACTGTGGAGGAAAAAGGCAAATAGCCACCTACTTTACGGTTAAAAAGACCAAAATTAGAGTTCTATCTATTTAATCTACCACACTAGACCCAATCATAAACGTATGTACAATCAAATAATTCSGACTCACCCTGAGTTAGGTTTTAGCACTAAAAAAAGGTCTACATAGCACTATCCCCATTAAAGAGGTAAAAACAAGCAACTCAAATTCCACAAGTTCTTAGAACAAAAAATGATAGGCCTTCCAGGACACCAAAATGGTGTACTAATGCTATAGAAGTGTAGAGGAGCCCAAGATGAGTAGCCCATCAAGTAATGAGCTTCAGTTATATGGGTCTTGCAAGTGATCATAAAAATGTGATGCATAATGCTAAAGATCTAATAATACCCGTTTGTTATGAGGTTGGGACATTCGATAATTAGCGGGAGGGGGAAGGATTGGGAGAAGAGAAAAGAGAACAGCAGAACATGGGTAATTAGTTGGAAGCCAGCATTCTTGTAAGATAGGACAGACCTCCTGAATTGCTTGTATCATCTTTCACAATACAATTAAACATTATGTTCTTGTGTGTCTTAATATACTTGGAGCAAATCAACTTTAGTATTAGGCATGACAAATCCTATGCATGTCAACAGAACATGGACAAAGAAGAATGATAAGGTTGAAGCAAATTTAGTGGCAGGAGAGATGAAGTGTGAGTTATTTTTTTTTAAGATAAGAAACTTGTATATTCCATGAGGAAAACAAAAAGGAACAACCTAAGGGCTGGGGTAGAGGAAACCCCACCCAAAAGGACTACACAATCACTTTCCAATTGTTCAAAACCATGAAAAGGTTGTAGTTACAAAAGAATTTGCTTTAGTTGATGCACCACCAAGAGACAGTGTGTTGGATATTTCTACAAAAAATCTCAAAAGAGGAAGACTTATCTTCAAAGACTCGAAGATTTCGTTCCAACCAAAGATGCCAAAGGCGAGCTCTCGAAGCACACCTCCACAAAAACCTTGCTTTTTTAGGGAGACTCCAACCATGAAGAACCTCTATTAGCCAGTCATCTATACAACTAGGGAAACAAGTTGACATACCAAAAATATCCATAAGAAAAAGCCAACCCCGAGCCGCGAACGAGCAATGAATGAACATATGGTCACTTGACTCAGTGTTGGCCATACATAAGCTACAAACAGAGGGGGAAAACACCCAGTTTGTGCACTTCTTAGGAGCTTTTCATGGGTGTTCAAGCTTCTGTGTGCTAAGGGACCATAAGAAAACCTTCACTTTTCTTGGTGAAGAAAATTTCCAGATTGCTTGAATAAGAGCAGACTTCAAAAARGGGGTGCATTCCACCATTTTCATACAGGCTGACCTCGATGAAGTATGAGTTAAATTCAGAACAAGATGATCTACAGAAGATACCACCTATCAACTAGAGTGTAAATGTGTCACCCGACAAAGTAGAACAATTGTTGTGACTTAAAAATTTGCCACAAAATTGAGGTAGCATGTGAGAGAGGGAGAATGCCTGAGACAGGGAGCAAAGGAATCAGGCAGCAAGGGATGTGAATACCTGAATCCCAGTGCGCTCAAGGGGAGATTGGAGTTCCCACGTTCAAAAGGACAATTTGATGGCTGGATATTCAAAGCCAGGTAATTCTTTGCATCAAACTGCATGGTTGATGTTGAGAAGCTAGGGGCAGCCATAAGCTTAAATTCGGGTCTGATGTGGTTTGAATGGGCAAATTTATGATGACTACAAGATATGATTAGAACTCCCAAGGTATTATAGTTATCACAAATCAACCCATCATAATACAGTGAACGAGGCATTTGTAGACACCAGGAAGGAAGAAAATTTTGAGATTTTTTATTTCACGAAGACATAACTTTTCATTAATATTTAAGAAATTGAAAATGTCTGCAGTCCCAGTCTACTCAACCAATTCTCAAGAAGGGTGAGGAAGGAGCCAGCAGCCAGCGTACGATAGAGAAGGTTTTGTGTTTTGATTGTGATGAGAACATCACCACAAGGCATCACTACTAGTTCAAGTGAAATTTTAGAGAAGGACTGGGAGATCTTTTTCTTTTCTTTTTTTATAAGAAACTGSAATATATATATTATATTAAGAACAAAAAGGAACCACAGTTCAGAGGCAAGAGCCGAGGAGGCCCCCCTAGGAGCTACCACATTACAGCTTTCCAATCTTGTTGAAATAAGCCTATACTGTAATTACAAAAGAATTTTCTATGAGTGGCTGGGAGATCAATACAAGCATAACATCACAGTGGAGGATAAGCCTAATGAGAGATGGGAGGATTATAGCTGAATTCAATGGTGGGACTTACTTTGWCCCACAGAATGAAATTAAAAGCCAAGATTAAACGTTAAGAGGTGGTGGTTAAGATTGACACTAAAGCAACTCACAACTTAATTACTCAAAATGTGGTGGATAAATTAGGATTAAGAATAAACAGAGCAAGTACAGCATTTTCGTAGGTCCAAAACCTGGTGAATTGGAGGAACTTCTAAAGGGTGTTAATGCTGCAAAAGGATCRTATCTACGAAGGAATGTCAACATCTAGAACCAGGAAATTGCAATCTGATATTAGGAGCAGAGGTTTATTGGTTGCAATCACTAGACATGGGAGACCTGGTCTATCCAAAACTTAGACAAAAGTGAGAATGATCACTGGCAGTGAATTGGGGGAATAACCTACGAGAATCAATTTTTAATAGCAAACCCAAGATCTCCCAGTTTGTTTCATGGATGGGAAGACGTGAGTGTGATGTAGCGCTAATGATTTGATTATACCCTAGTAGACTGGAACTTAGGGAATCATATTAGTGGGAAGTAGAGCTTTGATCTTGTAGGGGAGTAGTACATGGTTCTCTGATTGGMTGCACCATTTGTATTAATACCATTTGAGCCGTAGTAATACACCTGGAGCCAATTTAACATTGAAATCCTTAACTGGATGTCTCTTGTACATACAACAATAGTTCAATATCATAGAATTGCAGAAATGCTAATAACTTCACATATAAAATACAGTTGCATCAAAGATAATCTTAACTAAAGTTGTTTCTTTCATGTTTTCTCTTTTTGTGTTAAATAATATATCACAAAATTGTTACAATTTTAGAATCACCAGATAATGGAGAAAAATATATTTGAATATGTTGGCCCTACCCATTGTAGTTTCAGAAAAGAAAAATAAAACAAAAGTACCCAACCTACTATTTATCACTAGAAGCTGAAAGTCTGCATGTATCAGCTCACCATTTTTAAAAACTAACCAGACTCCACTATAATTTATGTGCAAATCATATTTTTGATATCATGTGCAAATCATATTTTTGATATCATGTGCAAATCATATTAAAAATAACCAACCAAATTCAAACACAAAAGATACCAAGTAAAAGAATGACATTCAAGTACAATGTTGAAATGAGTTCAAAGGCAATTGGAGGGTATATGCCTTTCTCCCTAATATTAATAATGAATAAATATCTTACATCGGGCCAAGTCTCAGTAAGGAAATCTACAATATCATAGGCTATGTCCCCTTGAACATCAATTTGCTCTTTCTCAGTTGGTCCCTAAAACCAAGCATTTAGCATATGGTAAGATATCAAAGGCATCTACAGTAGAAAGATACTTAAGTAATGGCACCATAAGTTAATAACCTTAACCACAGAGGCCCCAGTAGCAAACTTCTTCCCAAGTTTCTTCGAAGCATCACTTAGTTTAACTCCTAAATCCAGTTAGAGGAACTGTTATTGAGAATTAATGTAACAATGAAGAAGTGTCAAGTAGGGATAAAAAAAACAAAGTATTGCTCACCAAAAAGGTCTAACCCTTTCACAGTTGTAATGCACTTTCTCTTATTTCGTGTAACCTTCTCAATCACAACTTCTTGCTTTTCCTACAAGTAAATCCAATAAATTACATATATCATGTTTCTAGTCCCATTAAACAGTGACAACAGAACCAAGTTTAAAAACTAAGTTACCTTTTTCTTTATCTTGCCACCAGGTAGACGTTTCACTTCCTCTTGCTTAGGTGCTGTAGTTCTCCACAAAAAATGAAAAGAGTGACTAAAGAAATAAGTCGTAGATTGAGACCAAACAAATATAAAATTACTATTAAACAATTACGAGCAAGCAAATGTTGCTTAAAATACAATACAATTGGACGCTGTCAGACACAAGACAATTAAGTCAAAAGTCACCTTAAGAAGAAGGGCAAGAAAGTGAACCATTTGGCAAAAGGGGGAAAAACATTTAATGGGACTACTCACTGCAATCTCTTTGAGATGAAAGAGATTTGACCAACTAAATTGAACAATTTATTTTAGGGTCAATTAATCCTACTGAACACAAATTATATATTTCCGACCATCTGCAGAATTCCGACATCAGAAACGCTGACACTAGGCAGGTACATCAGAAGAAGCCTCTGAATGGATCGCAAAATCAAATGTGCTCAAACTCAAACAATTGAGATGTGTTCATTAGTGAAGTAAATAACACCGTGGTGAGTAGCTTTCGACATATTTAAGTGAACCTAGGATGCCGACACAACGAAACAAAAAAATAAAAACTATTATACATATAGATACAGACACACACACACATATATATATATTTGACAAGTTAACCTGAAGAAGCGGCTCCATCGCCAGCAGCAGATGAGATACTGGTGGACTGCAGTTGGTTGGAAGCTTCAGCAGCTTCCTTCGCGTTTGCCTCTACAAACAAAAAAACAAACAACGGAATGTTAGTGGATGAACTCGGATTTAGAATAGGTTGGAGAAACTAAATAGGAGGAGATTAGGGTTTTGGAGTGCGAAGAACCTTTGAGGAGATCGGGGTAGAGGTCCGGGGCATTCCGGATCAACCAAGGCTTGCATTTCTCAAAATCGGGTCCGAATTCGCAGTACTCCGCCGGCAAACTGCAGACGGGACAGTACAATACAAGCACCGGTTGGGGTTTCTCCGCCATTAGAGCTCAAGCACAGTCTCTCCGCCCCGTTTCGGTGCGAAAGACGGGATATTTTCGTTTTCGTTTGCTCTCTTTTCCTTATTGCCTGAGAATGAGATTCGAGAGGCAATGAGCAGTGAAGAAGGTATTGCGTTGGAATGTAAATATTTCACAAATATAAATATAATTCGTTTCGTTTATAATTTTTATATATGACGTCATAATTTTGGTATTCACTTTTTATACAGTGTCCATGCCAGCTTACGCACAGCTCGAATAATCTCACGAGGCAACCCTACCAGACTAATCTCACTGTGAATTGTTCATCTTGTTACTTAAACAAACAATCATGTTTTACATCTAAAATTTTATTGGATATACCATACATATATTGATTACCGTCATTTTATATCTTGTCCCAAATGATATGTATGTTTGGTGAGATATGATGCGTTATCATTCATGTTCATTGATACGTAGTTAGACATTTATTTTCATGAATGAGTTCGGATAGGTGAATTGTGTTTATAATGTTTTTCGTTTGYTTGAATTTGTTTTATTCCGTGTTGGTATTAAGACTTTATTGGCCAGTCTCTTTGTCTGATTTGTGTCTTAATCTCAAACTATGAACTCTTTTTTCTAGCAATATACATAATTTTTACGAAAAAATAAAAAATGACTGAGTAGATCATTTCTCCCAATTTTTCTTTTGATATGGAAGTGTGTTCAATTAAACTTATGGACACCCCTGTTACTCACACGTTGCTGGTAAATTTGTAAGCTTTTAATATTCAAAGTAGGTGGAATGGTCATTATGAGATCTGTTATCTCAAAGTTTATTTACTTTCTATGATAATTTATATTTTGTCAAAATTGAGAGATTCCAAAAATAGCAAAGAATAGTATATGGTGACCAGATTTGCCAGGCGTTGAAATTTATGCAAAAATAGCATAATAATGGTAAGGTTTTTTATATCAATAATGTATTTTATATTAAATATATTAATGATGTACAAACAAATAAATTGTCTTGTTCATAAACTATTTTTTTATATAACAAATTTGTAAATATGACAACTACTTTTATCCTATTACAATTTTCATTAATTAATATGATTTTTGTAAAAAAAAAAAAGAGACATAAAAATAGTTTATTGTTTCTTAAGAATATCTTCATAAAAAATAGGCTAAACCACGTGAAATCTTAATGAACTATAAGACTAGTTTCTGCCTTTCTTGCATTAAAATTTTCATTATAACTTAGATTTTTAAGGTCCCAAAGATCAAATAAAAAGATAGTTCGTTCTTTTACATATATATATATATATATATATATATATATATATATATATATAATTCCCTACAGTTACTAATTATATAATAATAATAAATAAATAAATATTCATCACATTTGGCAGACTGTAAAAGGAAGACAATTATGTTACGAATAATTCAAATTACCTTCTGATTGGTCAGCTACATTGTTACATGCTTTTTTTTTTGTAAAAAGAAGAGATGTCAAATCGTCAATAATGACCAAATTAAAGATTTAGTAAAGTATTTTGTTATTTGTCATGAGGTAAAATCAAGCACAACTTGTGTTCTTTAGGACATGTGTGTTCAAGCCTCAATTTAGATACTTCAACGACAAGAAGGAAGGGCCCATAACTTTGTGAAGATAACTCAGCTCGACTCCAACTTAAAGATGATTTTGACTGACATGAAACTTAATAACATTTAGATTTCACTGTCGGTTGTATGATAACCACAATGGTAGAATCTCAATTCTCAATGTCTCATTCCTATTAAATTGATGTAAGTTTAGACTAAACACTAACTTAAAATTCGTAGTGTATGTGGCTAAGCGTACATAATTTACAAGTTTCTATTTGTATGTACCAACAAATTTTTAGTAAGACAACTGTTAACATTTTTTTTCATCGATTCCAAACCTGTGTGCACCCAACTAATTTCAAATGACAGCCACCTAACTACACAATATTAATATTGAAAAACACATGAAAATTAATTTTTAAGTTAAGTTATCATCTACCGCTAACACCTTACCCAAAAAAAATTAAACATCAACGTTCCTGTCTACTTTTACTATTGTCAATTAATGTTGACGTATGTGAAATCATGGAACTAACTAACAAACTTTTTTCTTTTTCAACGACTTGAAATCTCCACTTTTAAAAATGGTACCGATAAGATTGAAACCTAGGACAATCTTAATTATGTGATTTGGCCCATAAAATTACGTGGCAAAGTTTCTTTAGTTGATTAGACCTGGAGTGAGATGGCACGTCATATATTATGTGGACACCTAGCGTACATACAAAACCACAAATTTGAACAAACAATTCTAATCTTGGTTTAAGTTAAATAAATAAAATCCTCTTAATTCAAAAATACGTTTAATCTATCTTTATTTATATTATTTTATTTATTTACAAGTTTTTTATATAAGAATAAGTATCGCAACACAAAAACTATCTACAATTTCTTTTAAATATTTTCCTCTCGAGAAAAGATACGGAGGATAAAGAAATAGGGTGACACGGTAGTATTTTGGAATGATATGCTTACCTTTAAAAAAAAATGTCGATGTTCTTGAAGCCATGATTGTGAAGGATGGTAAAATGATGGGCAAGGAAGTTGATTAAGCTTTTCCATTTGCATGTTGAAACAGGCTCTAAAGTTAAGACATTGAAGAAGAAGGAAGGCTGACGATTTGAATATTGATTTTATTATGTTTTAATTCTATCAAATTTGTGGTGAAATATTTTTTCAGAAAACCAATAATTGTGTTATTGTTTTTATTAGTTGTGACAAGTTATCATTAACCCCTGCTTAAAAGGAAGAGCAAACCAAAAAACAAAAAAAAAAAAGGAAAAAAAATTATTTTATAATTTCACGATCTACAAAGGTTAAGTTTTAAAAATAATAAAAATAAAAGGGAGAGAATAGAAGTTAGAGCACAAATATCAGATAATGAAAGTCCACGTAAGCACAGATGAAGTTGTAATAATAATCCAAATTAGTTTAGATAAATTTAAATTTTGAGGTTAAAATACTATTTTGGTTACGACACTATTCTATTTTAGCTATGTTTTAGTTTGGTCTCTATATTTTAACTTTTGTTCTATTGTGTTTGTTTTGATTCTCATACTTTTACAGAGCGATAATTTTAATACTTACTTATTATATGCTAATACAAATTATATACCTAATCTAACGAAAGTCCTTTAATATAAAATCGTGTTACATTTCAAAAGATATATTAAATGTATTGTCACGTTGAAATTGTGATAGAAAAAATGAGATTAAAAAAAATTAAATGATTAAAATTGTCAATTTTTTAAGTACACGAACTAAAATGAACCTTTTAAAAATACAGAGATTAAAATGAATCGAATTTGTAAAAATTAAAAATAAAATTACAGAATTAAAATAATATTTTAACTTAAAATTTAATTACAAAACTAAGATAGTTTAAATTATGGTCACTATTTTAGATGGTAATATTCAAATAGAAATAAGTTTTATTTAAAACAATCACTGATTTTCCACGTACGTCTTTAAAGTCAATTATTATTTAATAATCATGTATATTGAGCTTTTACCTGATATAGGTTGGGCTTCTAAATTTTACCATTTTTATAAAATTAAAAAGTAGTGATTATTTTATAAATTTTTATTAATTATTTTGATATTTGCCTAAAGTGTGGACCTGTGGTAATGAAGGGTCCGGTTCATTTTATAAGGTGAAAAGGAACGACCGCCATAGCTATCTCAACAAGTCACTGCTGACGTCACGACAATGATAGTTTTCATAAATGAAGCAAGTCCCAAATAAAACACAACAAAAAACAAAAACAAAAAAACAAAAAAAAAAGACAAAAAAAACGAGAGGATATGCTTGCATAGCGTTATTCTTTTATTGTTCAATATATTTAAATTGATTATGAATGGTCTAAATTTTTTTAATTTTTTCAAACATGAAAGGTTTACAAATTTATTGTCTCTAATTTGGATATAGTTTTAGTTCGGTATCTGATTAAGAGCTATTTAGGAGGGTGAACACTATCTCTATACACCAATATGAGTTAAACATGATTTGTCATCACTCACATGCTTCGCTTCAAACTAGGTACGCTTAAGTTTAAAATTTTTATTATTGAGTCTTGATGTAGATAGTGACTATCAATATTTTTTCTCTCATTTAGATGTGGTATCAATTCATTCATGTACATATTTCTATTCGAACGTCACAGTATCTGTCGTTTTCAAAAGTTCAATTTCGTCTAATTTGTGTTCAATTTTAATTTGGTGCGTGGTTTGAAAGTTCACAAATCATTCTCAGTCATTTTCCTTYCCATTTTCTTTTAACCCTAAATCCTAATACAATCAACTGACATAATAAGTTAATAAAAAAACATTAGTTCAATGCCCACGTTAAAACAAATGCCCAAACCGCGAAGACAATTTGTAAGTTTGAATAATTATAAGGACTAATCTAAAATTTTTGAACTTTATACTCAGATTAAAACAAATCCTATGATAATATTATCATATGGACCAACCTAAAGCAAAATTATGTTAAATTAAAATTACAACTTGACCTTGTTTTTTTTTTTAAGTTTAATTATATATATAATACTTAAAAGTACAAAATATGTTTTAAAATATGAGTGGATGTCAAAACAAGCATAAATTATGCAGGGATAATTTCTTAAATATCAAACACTTAGGGTGGTAAGTGGGAATCTCTACCATATACAATTTGACAATATTATTTAAAAAAACAAAAAAAAAATCCATAACTGATTGTATTTCTCGCAATATGCATATGAAGTTAATATGTTTGTTGAATATATATTTTAACCAATTTAGTCATATTCAGATCTGCGTGTTTGAAAATTTTATTAATTAAGATAAATTTAATGAAATTTTAAAAGTAATTATAATGTTGAAAATAAATATCGATGGCAAATAGGTAAAAACAT
>NW_019104534.1:973405-1008587 GCF_001995035.1 Momordica charantia | reverse complement strand
GTAACGCGACAAGAAAATTGCTTTAAAAGCCACGTTGTCACGGTGGGGCCACCTCTTTCAGAGAAAAAAATAAAAATAAAGTCACGGTGGAGCCACCAAGTCATGTCATGTGAACGCAGCAGATGTGCGGTCTTCGTCATTTTTAACTTAAAATAATAATAATTTAGTCTGTGACGATTTAGTCATTGTACTTTCATTAAAGTAACAATTTAGTTCATGGACTATAGTTTGTAACGATCTAGTCCCCATTTTAAGAAATTTTATTAAAATTAAATGTCAAATTTTATCCTATAATAATTTAATATTTTTATAAACATATTTGGTCCATTTTTAGTTTATCAAAATATATATATATA
This sequence comes from Momordica charantia, assembly GCF_001995035.1. Next base: position 1,008,231 of record NW_019104534.1, on the reverse strand, counting down.
TATATATATATATATATATATATATATATAAAAGAAACTTAATAAAAATAAACTACGATAAAGGCTAAATTGTTACCAACTTTAAATTACAGTGATTAAATTGTTACATAAAGAACTAAATTGTTACTTTAGTGAAAGTACAATGACCAAATTTTTTAACCTAATAATAATAATAATAATAATAATAATGAATCGAGATTTTCGATATCTAGAAATGAATATATATTAATTACTGTTGAGATGTCTTTACATTGACAATTTATTTAATTAAGTCAAAGTAAAATTTAAACGTGGATAGTMACGAAAATATCAAGGTCTCAATGTTTATGAAAATATTGATAAGATATCAATATTAATGAATATTTTTAAAATAATGATAAAATAAAAAATTATTTGAATTAACAAAACTGTATTTTACCATTTATAAATAAGTTTAAAATTATTGTTTTTTAATATTATATGTTTATTAATGATATTCTGTTGATATTTTAAACATTTCGTCGATTTTTTTACAATAGAGTTGAAATATCGATTCATCTTATGTCGATGTTTAATTCATGGGTATGTGAAAATATCGACATATCAATGAAAATTTAATACGAATTGTAATTCAACAAAATATTATCATTATTCGCTAACAAGAACATAGTTAATTGGTTACAACACTATTTATTTGAACACTCCCATTCTTTTGCTGAATTAAAAAGAGAAACAATATTTTTAGACAAATTATAAATTTGATCCCAAAACTTTCTATTATGATTAAATAATAGGTTTTTAACTTTTTAAAAAATATAATAAATGTATAAGATGTTAGTTTTTTACCTACAAATTTGAAAGTTCGAAAATTAATTAGACACAAATTCAAAAATTAAACCTAATAAGTAGAACTTTAAAAGTTCATAACTAAATTTATAATTTAATATTTTTAAAATGCTCCAATTCTTATTATCATATTACGATATATATAGTGTTGTCGCTATTATAATTAAATTCTAGTTACCCTCTTTATTTTTCTTTCTATTGTTTATCCTCATTCCTTTAGTTAAACCAAAAAAATACATCAAGATTTAGTTAATCTTTAGATGCTACTAGAACATGTATTCAAAATAAAGTTATTCTACACTAATTACACTAATTAACCTCTACCTTCTATACAAATTATAAATTTGACTTTTTTTACAAGTAATAAATTTGAATTTATAATATAATATAATATTTTAAACAAAATAAAGTTAATACATCATTTTTTTTACAACAAATAGAAGTGGGGTGAATTCAAACTCGACCACTTGATTAGAGACGTGTTTTCAATTTATCATTGAATTAATCTTAGATTGACATAAAATTAGTACAATTTAATCATAGGTACATAATAACATATTAACTTACATTTTCAATTCATCGTCAAAATAGTAAATGCACATTATACTTTCAAGGAAAAAAAAATGTAAATGCACATTATAAGAAGTTAAAAATCTAAGTCAAAGATGATAACTTTTAACACACAAACACAACGTTAACATATATTTCCCTTTGATATGACGTACAAAATGTTGTGATTTATCTTCCTTCCTTAATAATTATCCTATTTTAATTTTCACTCAGAAAAATAAAAATTAAGTGACGGGTTAAGTTTGGCATGTCGAGTTCATGTTCGCATGGTAGGTTTGGTAAAAAACAATATTACCAATGGTTAATAGAATTCTTCACATGGACTGCTATTGAAAATTAACAAAATACAAGAATTTAGATTTTTACCGATCAAAAACACATTTAGATTTTTTTACTGTAGATACTGAATTATTACAAATTAAAATGGAGAGATTAAATATTAAATTTAATGGAAGTCATTACAAGTTAAAATCTAAATCGAAATACATTTTAATTATTATTATTATTTTTTTCTCGGGGCAAAAAGCGACAAACTCCGAGTTTCAAGAATGTTGCAGATCCATTCCCTCACACATTTTTTAGGATTGGAACCCAAACTTCATTTCAATCTTAGAAGTTCCTAAACCGATGAAAAATCGTAAGCACATAAACCGGCGTTGCGGCGGCGGGAAATTAGACCGATGAGCCCCGGTCGGCGGCACCATTGTCTTCCCCTTTTCGTCTAAAACCAGAGCACCCAGTTTTCGCCATTAATGGCGGATGTTCCACACAAAACGAAAAAGCTACTAAATTAGCCAACACACGAACACTTCACAAAACGAGCGCATAAAAGAAGAGGAGAAACCCAATAATGAAAACGAGAAAATAAACTAAACCCGAGGAAGAGGAACCTCATTTTTTGCCCTTAATCGCGTCTCTGTACCGCAGCAGAGATTCCAGCCTCTGCAATTTCAGCTGCTGCTTAAATTTATTGATGAAATCGTCCGCCCTCGCGTCCACCTCCTCCTCCTCCTCTTCCCCCGGCGCCGTTTCCCGTTCGCCGATCTCCGCCCTCGACGTCGCCGGACGACGCCGTTCGATAACGCTCGCTTCCTCTGTTTCAGCCTGCGGCGGTTCCGTCGCCGTGAATGGCGCCCACGTCAGCTTCTCGCTCAGCGATTTCTGTAACCGCCGCCGGAAACTCATCTCCAGAGCCGTCGGAGTATGGGTTCCGGAATCGGACTTGCTCCGGTTCACGATGTGGTCGTGAGTTTGCTCCGGGCTCGGTTTTTGGTGCTGCGGATGCTCTGTTTCGCGGGCGGAGGAATTGGAATCGGATCTGTGGAGGGCGATGGACTTGATTCGGTCCAAGACGGACGGAGCTCGGGCGAGCTGGGCCGGGTTGGGATCCGGGTTCGGGTCGGGGCAGTGGCCGGAGTTGTAGTAGAGGGAGAAGTCGAAGGATTTGACTCTGTCTAAGAGGGACGGAGGGCGGAGGAGGGCGGGGCCGCCGTGGAGGTGGCGGCGGTGGGAGGTTTTGGGAGCGCCGAATCGGGAGGTGAGGGCGATGACGGCGATGACGGCGTTGACGAGGATGAAGAGGGTGGTGGGGGTGGCCCAGGCGGCGAAGGAAGTCCACATGCCGGAACTGCGGCGGCGGCGGCGGGGTAGAATTTGGGGAGAACGGCGGAGCTTTATGCTGGAGACTAGAGAGTAGTGAATGAAAATATAAGGTTGGTTGGTAGTACTTAGTTTTTTTTTTGCTCCCTCTTCTTAAATCTGTCTTTCCCTAAAGGGTAGAAAATAAATTAGGTTGGTGGTGAGGGATGGACTTTGGGGTAGACTTTGGGATAGGTTTCATAAATGAATAAAACATGTGCCTATTTACTCTTCTTACTAGTTAAAATAATACTAATAATGTGACTGCATTTTCTCGTCCAATCTTATTAAATTCGTTAAAAGAAAGTTGACATGTCATTGAATTATTGTTGGTTAACACATTTGGACCTATGTATCGTATCCTATAAATTCCTTATATTAGAGGAGTATGAATATTCGTTCCATTGATGATAACATCATCTATTAAATTCATAAGCATTTGTGTAAGTGGCTTACGCTTCAAAACTCATAACGAAAACAGTGAAATATTAGCTTTCATTCCTCTTTGTTCGAGAAAGCTTGTGCAGGATTGAGAAATTTTAGTCGTCGACTGTCGAGTGATAAGAGCAAACAAAAACGCAAACAAGAAAAGTAGTGCTTAAGATCGCATGAGAGCGTACAATTATAATCCAGATATCTCGACTCCGTAATAATATGTCAGTTAGATCTACTACTAGAAATAAATTTTGGTAATGGGGTAATTGAAATTCATGGATCCAGTACTTTAATAGCATTCAAGTACCGTATTTAAGTTTCCAAATAGGTTAACGAAACAAAAATCTAATAATGTATTAACTTTTTGTTAACAAAATTTAACAATTATTTAACTTAGAATTTTCAATTAAATTAAAGACAAATGATCAGAGACTATTTGGTACGTTTAGTAAAAAATAAAATAGGTTTAAATCTCATTCTACATAGTGCCAGCCCTTTTACTTCAAAAATGTAGGAATTTTTTATTTTTTATTTTACATGTAATACGACAAATATAATGTGAAAAAGAACATAATTGATGTTTTGTCCAACTATATTTTAATTTTAAAATTAGTAAATCAATGTCTTTTAAGGTTTTTTCATTTTAGTCAATAATATTTATTTAAACAATCATTTTAATTCTTGTTGGAGCTTTTATGACGAGGAGTGGGAAAACATAAGAGGTTGGTAGTATGGTATGGTATATCTTTCTCTCTATAAATTTGTCAAATGAACCTCATCTGTAATATTAATTGGATTCGTTGGATTTGGATGAACTTCAATGAACAGAACAATAGAACTTTAGTTCCTAAAATGATGGTCATAGGTGTATATTTAAGTTTTAAAATTCATGTTGCTCAACTAGTTAAAGAATCAATATTCGTTGAAAAAGAGAAATAAATGTCACAACGTAACGTTTATCTATTTTTTACCTTTTAACAGTTGAGAATTCCACATGTTGTTGTATTAAAATTTTTTCAAAATTCTTAGATGTTTTAATTAAAAATATTTGTGTAAGTTTTTCCATTATCATCGTTACTTAAATGTTGGCATGACAAAGGAGTTGTTTAAAACGTTTTCCATTGAAATTTTTGTTTGTATATATAATCTAAAAATATAAAAGTTAGGGGGAAAAGCATAGAAAGTTTACAAAATCTCAAGCTTTCTAAATATTTGTTGTTGTGGCATGTAGGGTAGTATCTAATGTGAACGAGGAATGAAATTAGGTGAATTTGGAACAATCAATGATATCGTTTGGCAATGGAAGGGAGTAAGAATCGATGTTGTTACTGGAGTGGAGAGAATAGGTCGAGTCTTAAAACTCCTGAGAACTAGTCATTTGTATAGATCAATTCGAGGAACTTACTCTTGACGTCATTGAAGAAGAATAAAATAGTAAAGAAAGTATTGAAAAATTTGTAAATTGTGATACCTCAATACCGTAAAAGTGTGAAAGGAATATTAAAAATACATAATACACATCATAGTGAGAAATATGTTCAACATAAGGAATGCTCAAACAATACAAATTAGAATATAAAGGATAATAACTAAAACTCGTAACAAACTTAGTACAATATCGACTAATCCAACACATATGCTTAAGAGAAATATCATGAAATTTTCCCTCCTTTCTTATTCGTTATCAACTTCACCTCAAATATTGTATAATTTTTTTAAAGTATAACAACTAAATAAATACAATAATCAAACTTCAACCACTAAATTTATAATTTAATATATATATTTTTTTCAATTATCTCGTAACTTCCTTTTTATTAACAAGTTACTCTTAGATTAGATTTTTTTCTCTCTAAGGTAAATAAAATATTCATCGAGACCAAAATTGATAATTGTTAATTTTACAACAACACGAGGTATTTCATCGACGCACCAGTGGTCTAGTGGTAGAATAGTACCCTGCCACGGTACAGACCCGGGTTCGATTCCCGGCTGGTGCAAGATGTTTTTTACCTTTATTTCCAATTAAGTTATATATTTTATTTATTTATTTTTCAGTCGATAATTTTGGCGAAATGTGACAAATTCAGCTTCAGATCCCCGTTACTATGGCGCTCTCGCCATTTTTATCGAATCCTTCTACTTCTGCTGCTTCGTCTTCTTGTTTTTTGCATTCGCCATCGCCATCTTTCTGCTTTCTTCTTCGCCATTCTGAAATCCAATCTTCAATCGTTTTCACGCCTTCTAGATTCAAAATTTCTTGTTCTAACAACGCCATTCAAGTTGACACTGAACCACCTCGCCGAATCCGAGTGGATTTTGAAGTGAAGAAGAAGCGGAAGCCCAGGCCTAGCTTCCTCGAGCAAATTCGTAACAAGTGGTCGATAAAACCGACTTCCTCAAGAGATAAGTTCCCATGGCAGCAGCAAAAACAACGGAGAGAACCTCCGGAGGAGGAGGAGGAGGAAGTGATAGAGCAGGTTGGCAGCGAATCTTCTGTCTTAGAACGTGAGCCGCGAAACGATGCAACCCCAGCGGTTCGTGTTGCTTCTACAACTCGCGGGATTTCGGCCCCTTGGGTTCACGGCAGCCAATCCAGAGATCTGCAGTTCGATTTCAATCGTGAAACGCCAAAAGGTGAAGTGTTTAATGAGATATGCGAGAACTCTGCTAATGGTGTAAGGAATTTCGATGCAAGTACGAAATCTTTTGACGATGGACCTTGTCGTGGTGGAGAATCGAATGGAGAAATTGGCGAAAGTACTGATGAAATTTTGGTGGAATTTTCGGAGGACGAGGAGGAAATTAATCCTGTACGTCTGAATGTTCTACCGGCTATAGAAGAACGTTCGGCGTCGAGCGAAAATTTTGTACAGTCCGTCAGCTCTGGTAATGATTGCAGTGATCCGGTTGATTTGCCATGGAAGAGAGAGCCGCGAAGGAATTCTGAAGAAGCAGATAAGAGAAGAAGCAAAACGATATTGGCTGAGCAAATGCTTCCCGAGCACGAATTGCGGAGGCTCAGGAATGTTTCTTTGAGAATGCTGGAAAGAATAGAAGTGGGAGTTGCAGGTATAACTCAAGAACTGGTGGATACCATTCATGAAAAGTGGAAAGTAGATGAAGTAGTCAAGCTGAAGTTTGATGGGCCGCTAATCGTCAACATGAAGAGGGCGCACGAGACGTTAGAGGTAAGCTTTTATATACTACTTTTATAAGTCAAACCATATATATATATATATTTTTCTGAATTTTATAACTTTTCTGTTCCCTCTGTAAGTTCAATATGGTTTCTGAGCATTCTTAAGAATGATTTAGCATTCTTAAGTTCAATATGGTTTCTGTCTTAGATCTGAATTAATAATGAACATTATCCCAGTGGCTGACATGGAATGCTTTTTTATCAGAATAAAACTGGCGGACTGGTCATATGGAGGTCGGGTAGTATGATAGTACTGTATAGGGGAATGACATACCACTTGCCTTGTGTTCAATCTTTTGCCAAACAAAATCAAGCTAAAAGTTCTGAACTGAATGGTTCGAATAATGTAGAATATCATGCTACGGGTGATGTAAAGGTTAAAAACGTAGTTGGAACTACAAATACAATTGTTGCTGGTGCTTCGAAGCATCAAAAGACGTTATCTAAAAGTGAACTTACGGAGTTGAATGAGTTGAACCATTTGTTAGATGAGATAGGTCCGCGCTTTAAAGATTGGTCAGGCTGTGAGCCGTTGCCCATTGATGCAGACTTGCTTCCTGCTGTAGTTCCGGGATACAAACCTCCAACTAGACTTCTGCCTTATGGGGTGAGACATTGTCTCAGGAATAAGGAGGTGACAGTATTCCGTAGGCTTGCAAGAAAAATGCCTCCACATTTTGCTTTAGGTACAATCATATTATTTGTATGCAAGTGCACATGTTTTGTTAGTACTAATGTCCTTTTTAAGATCTTTTCTATAATTCTCACAGGAAGAAGTAGACAACTGCAAGGTTTGGCCAATGCTATGGTGCAGCTATGGGAGAAATGTGCAATTGCAAAGATTGCTATAAAACGGGGTGTAGAAAATACACGTAATGAGAGGATGGCAGAAGAACTCAAGGTGAGGCATAATAATGATGCTTCTTGAATTTGAAAAATCTTGTGAATGCAAGTATCATGTTGAGGGGGACAAAAAGTACACTTGCACATGGTTGTGTCTCAATTCTTTCGTATAAAATTTTGGAATGTCCCTCCAGGTGTGTTGTTGCTAAAATCTTGTAATTTTCAGGATCTTTAGGCATTCTATTATCAATTTACCATACATTATTCTAAAGGTTTATTTTGGTAGTTATGTTTAACCTCGGTTTATCGTCATTGTAGACTGTTATTTCTCTTTTTCTGCTAATGGTTAATTTATGCATGCAGATATTGACAGGGGGAACGCTGCTCTCTAGAAACAAGGAATATATTGTGTTCTATAGAGGCAACGATTACCTGCCACCCACTATCACAGAAGCAGTGAAAGAGAGGCGGAAGCTAGCAGATCTTCAGCAAGAAGTGGAAGAGCAGGTACGACAGGTGGCTTCACCTTCAGTTGAGTCAAAAGTCAAAGCTTCAAATGTTCCATTGGTTGCTGGAACACTTGCTGAAACCGTAGCGGCAACTTCTCGCTGGGGAAGCCAACGAAGCAGTCAAGATATTGAGAATATGAGAGAAGATTCAGCTTTAGCAAAACTTGATTCCCTAATCAGATACCTTGAGAAGAAACTAGCTCTTGTGAGTAACAAAATGCACTTAATGACATCTAGAGGTGAAAGGGCTGTGGTACTGAAATTTCTTGCTTGAAATGGATCTTTTAACTGTGAATTTATGGTGATAACAGGCAAAGTGGAAAGTAAAAAATGCTGAGAAGAGTATAGCAAAATTGCAGGGGAAGCAAGAACCAGCAGATCTCCCCACTGATTTAGAAACCATAACTGATGAAGAAAGACTTCTATTCCGTAAGATTGGTTTGAGCATGAAACCATATCTGCTCTTAGGTATAAAAATTCCCATCCTAATTCTAAACGTCAACTTTTTCTCGTGGAAAGAATTTGAAATTTTATCAATCATCCTTTTAGGGAGGCGAGGTGTTTATGATGGCACCATTGAGAACATGCACTTGCATTGGAAGTTCAGAGAATTGGTAAAGATAATTGTGAGAGGAAAAACTCTACAACAAGTCAAACATATAGCGATCTCTCTGGAAGCAGAGAGCGGTGGAGTGGTGATTTCCTTGGATAAAACTATCAAAGGTTATGCAGTTATTTTCTATCGTGGGAAAAACTATACCCGTCCTGATGCACTGAGGCCTAAAAACATGTTGACAAGAAGACAGGCATTGGCTCGATCAATTGAACTACAGAGGCGTGAGGTAACCGTTATTAATTTAGTACTGAATTTACATGTCTATATGACTGTCTAAACCGTTTCCTTATATGTATTGCCTTTTCTCTTGCTAGGCACTGAAGCACCATATTTTAGATTTAGAAGAAAAAATTGATCTGCTGAAGTCTGAACTGGTACGACAATGAGTTCTTTGCTACTTAGACTGACCGTGTGCTCTATCTCATTTGTGCTACTCCTGATTTCAGGAAGAGAAGAGAAATGGGAAATGACTCTTGGAAGAATAATCTTTCTTTTCTGGTGGTAGAAAATTAGAAACGACTTCAAGGGTTGTCCATGTGTCCGGATATCAATGTGGAGCCTGGACTTCTCAAAGAATGCAGGATTGTAGGCGAAATTGGATATATTTGGCGGTGATGCCAATTTTTGATCGCTTTGAAACCGGGCAACTAGAGTAGACATCACGAGAAAGGCAACATTGGTGGTACAAAATTCCTTTCATTTTGGACAAACCAATATTATTTTAGGACCAAGGTACGAGTACATCCTAACATTATTAGTATTGTTAAGATATCTTTAATAGCACAGGAGGTTAACATGTGCGACTGCTTTTGCCACATCAATATCATAGTCTCTCCTTACTTAGCAATTTACATTTGATATGCAGAGTAAAGACTGGGAGTAAAACAATTATCTTTAGATCAACTTATTTTAATGTCTTACTCCTGCTATATAGATAGAAATAGTTATTTGGTCCCTAGTTTCTTCACTAACCGAACCGACCTGCTTTACCCTTGGCTTATATTACAAATTTTTCATGCAATTTAAATCAAACCATAGAAGAACCTTACCATTTGTTATGCTCAAGCTCAATATATATACACTTGATGCCTTGAACCACAAATTCAAGTCGTTATTGGATCTGTTATTACGCATGCCTCACACTTGTGTTTACAATAGGAGATAAGAGGCAAATCCGAGAGTAAAGGAATGATGAAATTGTCTATGTTTTCCTCGAGTTCAAAAGTACATGTACTGAAAGTTGAGATTTAGAAGTTTTTCCCTTAAAATTCTGCTGCTCACGGAACTTGATAAAAGGTGAGGAACACTGTAATTTTCATTGCACTTATCATCTCATAGATGAAAAACTAATACCATTACCAGCATCATTAAGCTCAAAGCATACAGATATCACTCTCCATGTCGAAAATCTTGAATATGATCTTCTTCACATGTGTGCAGAAGGAAAATAGAGGTTATCGTCTTCTAGTGCAGCATCTTCCTGCTGCAGAGATGTTTTGATGAACTCCAAAACTACTGTGGCTAACTCCGCTTGATGCGACTTTCTGGCGTAGTTATGGTCAGCTCCTTCTAAAATGTATATTGTGTGATTAGGAATGATTTTGTCAAACTCGAGAGCGTCTTCGACAGGGATTATTTCATCGTCAGTTCCGTGGACTGTCAACACCCTGTACAAACATTGTCATTTATTCATCGGCGAAGCTGTAAATGCGAGAACCGAGATGATGATGGTGAATAGATCTTTAACTGATGATTGATAATCATAAGAACATATATTGCCATCGGTCCATCCCTATTGGTGACTTGTACAATGATCACAAGTAAAAAATCCTTCCCATAACATCAGAAATGATACTCTAGATGAAGAAATTTATGGGTGTTCTTGCCTGCATTCTTTATCGATGCGAAGACACTTGATGCATATCGGTATTTAGACGCTCCATCAAACTTTCCGCTGTCACTTGATAACTGACTGTTCCTGGAAAATGGTTCGTCTGATTTTTATTCAGGTAATCAAAGTAAAGGATTTGAGATCAAAGTAACAAATACCTGTTGGATTTTTGATATCAACAAAACCTTTCTTGTCCATCTCTTCCTGGTAATTTTCCCCCAAGCTTTTCTCAATGCCTTTCGTCATATCATAACGTCCGCAAACGTTGATAACGATGTTAACATTCTTATACTTGGAAGCATATAAAAGCACGACATCACCACCTGAAAGTACAAAATAAAGACATACAAATACAGAAGATAAGCCAGTTGTTTGAGAAGAAGTCCTCTTCGTTTCTTCGTCAAATATGTATATATGTGTATATTTTGGGGGAGAAGGGTGACCTTTGCTATGGCCAATGATTGAGCGTACTGCACGACCTATTACATTGAAATATTGGACAACTGCATGTAGATCATCGACCTCGCTCCCATAATTACCAAGTTGAAACGAACCATCGCTTTCTCTAACGAGTAAATATCCAAGAGTGAATGAGCTCAAGTTTAGAACATAGAACATTAGACAATTTTCAAAGTCAAAACAGAAGAACACAAACATCTCATTAGTTTTTTCCCATAGTTGACATATCCTTGTATGAACCAAGAGACTTACCATACATATGATCACTGAGATAGAAATTTTCAAACTATACAAATTACTGTCCGTTGATTAACAAATTCTACACAACGCGTACCCATTGCCAGAAAAGTCGAACCGAAAGGAACTGATTCCTTCTCTGTTCAATGCTTCAGCAAGATTCACCACAACTTCATCATCCTGAAAACAACAAAACACAACAAGCACGTATCGAAGTTCAATCATTAACAAGTAATTCTACAGCACAGCGCGAAGAGCCAAACCTTCCAAACAAAATATAGAACGCCACTTTTGGGTTTAGAAACGAATGCACATGAAACAAAGATTGTAACCTTTGATGACATAAATCCATGACAGAGGACAACAATGTCCACAGATCCAGCTTCATGTAGGATTCCCACAAGCTTTCCACCAGACTTGTCATTCACAATGACCTTCCTTTCCTGAGGCACTGTGGCAGTGGTTTATTTATGCAATCCCAAAATCAACATCAAACTACAAACTAGTCCATTTGCATCTGACAAACGAGACACTCGAAGGAAATCTTCGTAAACCAATATAAAATAGCGATTGGAGGGTCACGTAGTTATTCTGTGAGATCAGTCGAGAATTTAAAACAACAGAAAAGGGAAAGAGCAAGAACAAGACTTTTGTAGAACTCGAAATGCAACATGAAATTTAGGCAGTTTTTAAAACATTTATGGATGTGGTATTAAAGTAGGAGGATGATATTGAGATGTTTTACCTGAAGTTTGAGCAGAATCGGCCATTTTTGGAGGAAGTAGAGAATTGATTCTACTAGTATAGTTATGAATTGATTCTCCCAAATTTAGGCACAGATTATGGGAGAGATTATAAGGAGAAAGGTTGAAGAGAATTGCTTTGGTGATCGGTGTGGGTTTGGAAGTGGAGCCATAAAGATAAAACCAAGGAATTTGTACTAAACTTTCTCATATATTTGGATGTTATCTTATCTTCTCACTTCTCAGTACTCACCCATGTGAAGAAAATGTGTCTTATTTTTTTTTTTTCTCTTTTTGAGAACGGGAGTCGGAGCTTTGCTCCTCTATGTTTAAAGGCACATGTGTCCGTTTCCGTTCTAGCTAGAACTCGAAAGACATCAAAGATTTTTGGTATTAAGCTCACTGGAAGACTTCTGAGCTAGTATGACCAAAAGATCTCAAGTCCTTGCCAACATGCGGAAATATGTCTTATTAGAGTTTAATGTCCAAATTAAAAGGCGTCATAATATCGTTGCTCCACGTGTTTATTATACAGAAGTTCCTTGTGTCTAATTTCCCTCCATTCTTAGTGTCCAATTGTTCCAAATTACCTATAAATAGTGGCAATTCGAGATTTGGAGAGGGAGAAAAAAGAAAAATCAAGAAAATTGTATCAATTTCCTATTTCTAATTTTATATTTTGTCTAATTTTTGTATTATTTTGTTGTTTATGTACTCGTAATGCTTCATTTTGCTCCTCAATTTTATACGTCTATATTTATATTTCGAATTCTCTTTTTTAAACTTAACATTTTCTCTGTGGATGCTAATGGAGCTAGAAGAAATCGAATAAGACAGGGAAATGACTAAACCTCGTGGAATTCTATGCTTATAAATTTTGCCTAAGTTCGTACTCTATCGATTGAGATATTATTTAACTTAAATTATGTGTAATAAAGAAAAGAAAGAAAAAAACCATAAATTATAAGTTTGGGTTTTTCCAAAGACTACAAAATTTGAGCTCAAATGAAATTTGACATGGTTTCTGTCAAAAACAAGTTTTTCTAAACCCGGTGTGAAATTACGTTCCTTGCCCCTTGTTTTCTAAAACGAATTAATTATGTTTAACAAGTCTTTAAACTTTATAATAATTTCTTAAAGTTTTCAATATTTTGTCTAACATAGCCCTAAGCTAGTATATTAACTTTCAATTTCATATTTAAAAATATTATAACCTCTAAAAATTATTAAATACAAAAATTAAAAGTTTAAAAACCCAGTGACAATGATTAGGCACACCCTTCAAAACTTAAAGACCAAATTTATAATTTAACCTATTATTTATATATTTTTAATTATGATTTACTATTGTATAAATACTCAATAAATCAATTTTTGTCTTAAAGAGGTTGTCAATCTGAGCATAGCTCAATGGTTAAAGAGTTAAATTATATTCCTTTAGAGATCGTAGGTCCGAGTCTATCTTAAGTTATGTTCAGATTGACTTTTAAATCTTCAATTTCATTGTTACTGCTTTTTCTTTTTGCACCATTAAGAGGTTGTGACTTCGATCCCCACCCTCACCTGTTATACTAAACATATAATATATATAGGTCGACAATTATGTAAATATTTATTCTAGCAAATGCTAGGTTAGCTTCACCATTCCTAGAAAATAAAAATAAAAATAAAAATTTCATAGTCCTGCAGGAGACCAAGAATTCAAAGAGAATATAATAATCTAAAAAGAGAATAATAATAAAATAAAAAAAGTATAGACAATATCGAATAATTTCTCATTAATTTGATGCACAAAGAAGCCATTCCATTGATAGCAGCAATTATTTTATTGAACCAAAAAATATATCTAGCAAAGAAGAATTTCACTTTACCAAAAAAAAGGAACCTTTTATTATCAAATTAAACTTTAAATATACAGAAATTTCCTTTTAGAGGAAACTCAATGTGAAATAAAATTTAATAACAAAAAGCAACAAATCACCTTTCAAGAATGATTCGATATTTTTATAGAAATATCTCTGTAACTTTCCCTAAATGCCAATTCTATAGCTCAGAAAACTCAGCCTCAGCTTGACATTCAACTATTCTAAGTTCCACCAACAAATAGTAATAATATAAGAAAGAATCCAACTATTCTGCTATGTACACCACAAAAATTCATTCATGAGGAATGGAAAGAGATTAACTTTGGCCAATCAAAAGCAAAAATAGAATCCATATCAATCGCTCCTCCTAACAGTTTTAACTTACCGCAGTGCAGCAGTTGAATGATTGAAAAATAGGATTATTCAAGAATACACATCGAATACTAAAATTAAGTATTGAGTTTTTTATGGTAGATCCGTAAGTTTTTGTGATTGTTCTAGAAGAAATGAAACAAAAGATACGATAGAACTAAAACAACTATTGTATGAGGTCTATCCAATGCTAGATGCAGAGGCATATAATAGATCGACATGAACCTCTTGAGCTGTGCCGTAATAAAACCTGTCATTGCTAATACTTTCTTCTCGGTTGCTTCTTCCATAACCCAAGCTCGGAGAAGGGAGAGATGAGAGTGACCCCACAGAGGATGAGGTAAACTGTGGCACAATATAAATGTAATTATTCCTCTAATACAAGATCCATCAGGAACCTGTATGAAGTAGCTCTACTTAACAGGCTAGCAACAAGCATTTGTTAGCTGATGGCTGAAAGTACTTACTCGAGCATCATCCTTTCAATGCTGCAACATTGTTTTAATGAGATTCAAAACAATTGAGGCTAATTCAGTTTGATGTGAGGTGTAACTGTGATTGGCTCCTTCTATGACATGTAGCTTATGGTTTGGTATGATTTTATCGAACTCAAATGCATCTTCAACAGGGATTATTTCATCAGCAGATCCATGGACTGTGAACACCCTATAAAATCAAATATCATCTTTCATCAGTTAAGTTTTCTGGGTTCCAAGAAAACAGGGGAGAGGCAAAGGGCATGATCCAACAAGAATTTTCTCATCCACCAGATGGTTTGGAAATAATCTTCTCAACAGATCCATGGAACAGAGACAAGAAATATTCGCCTCACCTCAACCAAATATTTGAAATTTCTAAAATTAATTAATAGAAGAAATCCAATACTTATTGCATCTTTATACCTCTCCTATTATTCAGTTCATTTTTTACGACAGGGGGAAGTGGGCATTTATCTAGCAAATCAAAAGAAAAAATAATTCCTTGCTTATCGTATTTAGGCCAGTGAGCCAACCAGTAAGACAGCTCCTGCTTGGCTCATTAACTAATATGACTGGTGCCTCGAACAACATTAATCAAGAAACATCTATGCCAACTTTATACAGAGATCCAATCTCCCTAATTTGAGCCATTTAGAGGGCTAATATCAACAACATTCACTAAAAAAAATATCCATAGAAAATATCTCAATAAAATTTCTAAAGTGAACATGTAGTAGATTTAGCAATAAAGCAAACATGAGGGAAGGCGTAAAGAAATTGATCAACTCTCTCTTACCTGCATTCTTTGTCAATACGAAGACAAGCTTCATGCATATCAGTGTTTAAGCGGTCCTTCAAGCTCTCCAACGTCACTTGATATTCTACTGTTCCTGAAAAGAAATATAATGTTAACCAAATGTTGATTTAGACATACAAGAAAACAAGTGTTTTATATGTATGGACATGCCTCAACCAAAATTTATGAGAATTAAGTTCAACTGTAGAAGATATATGACTGGAGGATTACTCAACCCATAAAATTGTGAAAAATAACTGCAATAAAGATACCTTTCTTATTCTTGACATCAATATATCCTTCCTTTTCAATTCTTTGCATAAATTCATCCCCCAAGCGCTCTTTTATACCTCTTTTCAGATCATAACGTCCAGAAACATTGATAACAAAACTGATACCATGATACTTGGAAGCATAAAGAAGCACCACGTCACCCCCTGCATTTAATTTGTTCACAATTACGTCACTTATTTTTAAAGAAATTGCATAAACTTTTAATTTAGTAACAAATATCTTGTGTTGGTTGATCTGTGTATTCCTTAGTCTATTAAACGAGCTTGAACAAAGAAGTCATTAAAGTTCTAATTTCACTCTACGCTTAAAAGTTAAAACACTGCAACTTATCTATACAATTTTGGTGAAGCTCATAATATGCAGAGTGAAGCCCGTAGTCTAAGAAAAATAAAAATATCAAACCATTACAAGAGATGGATTTTAACTAAAGAGATTAAGAGCATGTAGAATGACTTCTAACAGTAGTGGGGGGTTTTTTTTTTCTCACTTCTAGAAATTGTAATAATAACAATAATAATGAAAGTTAGATGTGTACTTTACAACGCTTTAAAGTTCAAACCGCACCACTGTGAAAATAAACAAGTTGTGCTTCTTCTGATGCCACTGACATTGTCAAACATCATCAACACACAGGCTACTACTTTGTTTGCAACACGAGTATTTCCCTAATGGAAATTTAGAAAGCAAATAAAACCTAGTCCCAGTACTCTGGCAATGTCTTGATAGCCCTTTTTCTATTCTTTTCTTTGTAAGTATCTGGGTTCAAAATACTATAAGAACATATTCCACACAGAGATAGATGCAATCTAGACCTATCATTCAATTTCTAGCCTATGGGATAAAAATGTATTACTCAATCATAATCTAGCTCGCTACTTCTTAATGAAGTTGTGGTGGATGCTTCTCAACAGTATAGAGTAAACATAATTTTGGCTTTAAATATTTACTACAGTTTATTTGGTGCGACAAGAGCAGTTTCAGGTGCTGAGCATATAGAACTAATTGACAACCTTTGCTATGCCCAAGAATTGCACTTATTACACGGCCTGCTGCACGCCAATGTTGGATTATGGCATGCAAGTCATCAGCCTCTCCATTATAGTTACCGTATTTAAATGAACCTTCACTTTCCCTGTAAGACAATATTCACAAGTAAAGCAGCTTGAGCAGAGGCTTGACATAAACACTCACAAGACTGCCCATTCACAGCCTATATATTGTTTTGAAACAAAAAGAATTTTGATTGGTGTAGCTAATATTGGAAGGCTTATTTCATTACTTTTTTGGGAGGGGCTTCCTCATCCTCTGCCCCTAGGCTGTTTGTGCCTAGTCATATATATATATATATTCTTATCACCAAAAAAAGAAAAAAAATGCAGCTAATATATACAGTAAAAAACAACACTCCCATTAAAAGCTTACAGAAAACCATCCCAATCTTTATTTACTACAGAGTATAATTACACAAGGACTTACATGAGGAACACCAAAAAGTGCAATGTTTAGCCATATCATACGCCTTTTCCCACACTGTTTTCTTCTCATTGAGTAGTCTATTATTCCTCTCAAACCATAATCCACATAGGATTGCAGATTGCCATAGTTGTACTAAACCAAACGGTCTCAGCTTTCCTTTCTAGTATTTTTCTATTACCGAGAGATTCTCCTTTGCTGATCTATACATAGCCCATGATTACCCAAGGTGCTAAAATAATAAATACAAACAATGCTTACTGTAAGGACATTGATAGAACAGACGATTTTAATCAGCCTCAGCCCCTGTGCGGTGCAAAGAATGTTACAACTTGGCTTCGAGGTCATATTCGACATTTATGCTGTATTCTATCTGCTCTGTTATCTCCCTCGTAATATAAGCACCAAATGAAAAACTTTTGGTTAAATCATTAATTTAGTTCCTAAAACTTTGATGGTTGTGTCTAAGTCCATAAACTTGAAAAAAATTAATTATTTCATTGAACTTTGACTTGTGATTCTATATATTTTTTGTTGTTAATGTTGTTAGCTAAATGATGATATGACATGTCATTGGCTGCTGCAACATTATTGCAAATAGCAAAATAAAGTGATGTAGTCTGTCAAAAGATGATAAATGTGGCAAGTTATTACCTTGATTGATAATACAAGATTAAAAAATGTTCATCTGCCAGCACAATAAAGTGCCTTGTACCTTAACCAAAATTAATAATTGGCTAGGCTCTTATCCTTATAGCTATTCCATACGCTCTTATTTTGGGGGTAAAGAAGCATTCAAAATGTGAAAACTATCGTGGGAAAAAAGTCACAAATAACTGGTAATATGTGGGAAGAACAAAAGAAAATTACACCAAATATACACCTGGCTTACCCATTTCCAGAAAAGTCAAAACGGAAGGCACTGATTCCTTCATTTTCTAATGTTTTAGCAAGGTTTACGCTTATATCATTTTCCTGAAAATAAAAACCATAAGTTGTAAGCTTTTAAACCTTCAGCAAGGTGAAGCCACATAAGCAAGTTAGATCACTGAGATGTAGTCCCCAAAGTCAATAGTTTGATGGTTGTAAAATCAAATATGACTTGGTCTGGAAACACGAATTATTTCCATCAAAGCAGATTCTCAGAAGTCTAGCTTCAAAGAATCCAAATTTTAACAGGAAGAGTGAAAACATATTTGATAGCATGGTTTCGAAGTTAGCCAAATTTAGAGAAATGTATTAATAGTCTTAATTACAAACCTTGGTTGAACGAAAACCATGGCACAAAATGACAACATCCGCTGATCCCGTATCATGAAGTATACCCACGAGTTTTTCACCATTTTTGTTGGGCACTATGACTTTCTGGTGCTGACCCACTGAAACGTGCAATTCCCATGTTAGATATATGCACTATTAGAAGTTATGACTAAGTAATCTTGCATTTCAAACTGTAACAGTTTATTTAAGCCTGGTTTTATCATTAGTTACTTGCTAATTATAAACACACCCACTGTATTATCTATCAGAACACGCCATCTGCAATTAGCATCAATAAATGCAGGACAAATTTCTGTCTTTCCATAACAAACCTAGAGTCATACTTGTAGGTTTACGTTCGATCAAAAACTTCAACTGGTCACTTTAATGCCGTTCCCTCCATGTTAACAATAAAAGGAAGGGAAGAGAAGGCAAATTTGAAGCAGCAGAATGCAACATAATTAAAGAATCGAATCGAATCAATGGGTTTGAAGTAAGAATGTTCGGTTACCGGGAGTTTCTGCAGCAGAGTGGGCCATCTTCAGGGTTGTTCCGGAGCTCCGACAGCGGATGAAGCGCACCTGCGGCGGAGGATGTGCAATCAGAGGAGAAGTTTTAGGGATTGGTGAAATTGTGGGGGAATGAAAATTACAGATCAGTGGTTCCATGGATACAACTTTTGATTAGTGGAGAAGAAAAGATTATTGGATAAAACTTAAAACTGAAACTCACTCGTGTTCTACGGAACGACGGAGCAGTCTTCTTCTTCTTCTGCTTCAGCTGCCACACCACTCCCCACAATTGAGCACAAACGAAAGTTTTTCTTTTGCCAAAAAAAATAATAAAAATAAAAATAAATAAATAATAATAAACCATAATAATTGGGTTTTTGTCCAATTTTCAGTAATAGTTAGTCGAATGTTCTTATTATTGTTTGTTTTAAGTCGTCGAGTTCGAATACAAGATCTTATTATAAAAAATGTATAATATAGTTAGCATTCGAAAGATTCTTATTCACGGATTAGAAAGGAAAGTATTATTGTTTTAATCCTACTGTTGAAAAAAAAATGGTATGTTGGACAAGCTCGTGATTGACAAATGAGACCATCAAGACTTCAATTTCAAAAGTCTCATCTTTTTTTTGAATAATGATTTCTATATATTTTAGTTTATAATTATAAATGTGATTTTAAAATATAAGATAACCAACAAAAATATTTAAATCATTACCATCGACATGATTTTAGGATATATTTTCAATGAAAATGGTATAAGTTATTATCCATTCTCCATATTGTTGTGCCAAGAAAAAAAAGGAGCAATGATATAATTTTATATTTAATTAATTCAATTCTACACTAACCATCACTTCCTTTCCGTAAATACAAATGTTCTTTCAAAAATCTATTATTCATCAATATTTTATATATATAATTCAACCCTTGCAAGATGAAGATCGAAACATTAACTTTGAAAATGATAGTAGGCGTCTTTATATACTTTATGCGTACTCAAATTGACCGATCTTTATAAAATATAGAATAAAACATATATTATTTAAATATATATATATTTTTAAAATTAACAAAAATTTCAAAGAAACTTTTTAAAACTAAAATTAATTCAATTACTCACAAAAGATCCACACCAAAAAAATAAAAATAAATAAATAAATGAGTCGACAATATCATCTATTAAAAAAAATATAATAATGGAATTAAATTATCAAAATTTATGTTAGAAGTAAGAAAAATAAAATTGATATAATATACTAATATGTTACAAATGGAAATTTTGATTCAGATTATTATAGTTTTAAAAATTTTGTATCTATGGCGGATAATTTTAATTTGATTTTTATGATTTAAAATTTTCAATTCATTCTCAAAACCTTGCAAATTATCTCTACCTTTATTAATATATTAACATATTTTTTACCTGACAATGAGCTGATGTGTTTTATATATATGTGTATAGTTTTTAAACTACAAAAATAAAATTAAAACTATGTTCAAATTATAGGAACCAAATTTATAATTTAACCTACACGATCAAAGGTCCGTATAAAAAATTTTGCCTTAACTCCATGTTTTTGTGAGTTGCTCCTCGCTACCATTGACCTCATCCATTATGATTGTATGTGCTTTCAACCGTAAAAATTTCGTTAATAATATTCAAAAAGTGTTTATGCATGACATTTGACGGATTAAATTAGATGAATTTTACGTGATCCAAATTAAACATAGCCTAATTAATCAATAATATAAAAGTAGGAGGTTCAAATTTCCACCGTAACATGTCGTTGAACAAAAAAAAAATTAATTTTATTAATTTTATCTTAATCTATCAACTCTTTTTCAACCGCGATTTAACATGGTATAGATCATAGAATAATCTTAAGAGACTTTGAGTTCAAAATTTTGTAGTTTTCCCAACATTTCATATAATTAATCCTCGTAGGACTCAACGTGGTATCAAGTATATGGGAGAACGAGAAGTTATTCCAATTGTATAAATATTACTCCCACATATATTAAAATATATATCTCTTTAAAATTCATACATATCCATTAATAGAAAAATGATAGTGTCAAAACGAACCTAACTCAACGATAATTAACATATACTCTAACTAAGATTTCGACCTGAATTGGTCGGTTCTTACATTTTTAAATCCAACCCAAATCGAGAATTTATCTACGGGTTCTTACATCTCGAGTTCTTCACATTATCAAATTTTTTAACCCGAGAAATACTCTTAATTTTCTTTTTGAAAGTCTATATTTTCTTTAAGATGTATTAAATGAGAGTTACTACATATATTTTTGTTTATAACTAATGATGCATAAATCTAGTTTATAAAAAAACCATAAATCTATTTATGGTAATAAAGATATTAATCCTCATAAACAAATGATTTGATAAATAAGGAAATTAATAATATAAGTAAATTACAATGGGGATGGTACCTTTTATCTTATAATAATACTGTGTTTATAACATGAAATAGGTTTAATTTGGTGTTTGATGAGTTCGTAATTTTTTTGTTTTATTTTTATCGACTCAAATAATTAAGATATTAGTAACCTTTCTAAATTACAAGATCGGTTCAAATATATACCTTTATAATCGTAGTACTCTATATTCTAGAAGAAGAAAAAAATGTTTTACATTGCATTATTATATAAAATATTGAAAAGTATAAGATGTCATCATCTCAATAATGAAGCTACATTTTTTTGAACTACTTTTCCATAAAAAGTTGGTCACATTAAATTTTGTATTCTTGGCTGTCATTATTATCACCATCTAAATTACTTATTTTTTAAGTGCTTTTGAATTTTATTTATGAAAACTTTGTGGGTACAAGACAATGCAATGAACACACACAGACAAAAAGTTACTATCAAAGGAAAAACAATTTTTGTCTCCGAAAAAATCATATATGACTCTCTTTGTCGAGATTTTTGTCTATTCAAAGAGAGAAATTGCCTAAAATAATATTATTTAATAAATTATTAATTTATCCAATATCTACTGATTTATCCTTCATACGGGTAGACCTAGAAGATTGATGGGGCCAACAAGTTATATTAAGAAATTATAAGAAAAAGTGTGATGCTTAAAATAGCAAGGTCAATTGACTCAGGTGGTTCAAATTTGATCAGATGGATTGTGAATAG
Source organism: Momordica charantia (assembly GCF_001995035.1). Next base: position 986,041 of record NW_019104534.1, on the reverse strand, counting down.
TGGAAAGAGGAAATCTTGACTCGTATGATTGGATTAAAGATGATTTGCACAAAGAAAGAGTGAGTTAATGCCGGCGAGGTACCGGCATACACTCCGATGCTTAAAAGTCAGTATATGAACTTAAAAGTAGAAGAGAAGATAAAAGACTTATTTCCCTCCAGGTAATCGAGTGGTGGCTGAGTTAAGGTGACTACGTGGGCACAAAAAGGTGCGGCCATGAGAGTCGCGCTCCCTTGTCACGGGGAGGAGTTGTGTGATCACGAGGGTTGCGCTCTCTTGCGTGAGAAGGGGCAGCAGACCTCTACGATCAAGGTGTTTATTGATTTAAAATAAGTAATTTTTTTAATGTTTAATTAAGTTTATATTATATACCGTATTTCTTTTAATAAATTTAAATTCACAGCCCTAGAGTGTTATAATTTTTATTAACCTTCTGGTCAGAGATAGATGTCTCAACCATTTGAGCTATGCTCGGTTTGGCCAACTATTAAAAGTTTTATATTTATCCTAATATATTATATCCAACTATTGATTTTAATTTCCTAAAAAAAACATTAATCTTAACAATGAATTTAAAATCACATGTCGTCAAAGTAAGAGATTCTTAGTTTAAAACGGGTAAATTTTTTTTCTCTTAATATAATTATTCCACGTCAAAACGAGTATAGCTCACCGGTAATTGGCATGTACCTCCAGGTTGTAAGTTCGAATTCCCTAACATGTTGTACTAATAAATATATATATATATATATATATATATATATATATATATATAGAGAGAGAGAGAGAGAGAGAGAGAGAATTATTCCACATATATATTATTTTGTCTATGTACTTTCGTTAAAACAACGATTTAGTTCATAAACTTTTAACTGTAACGATTTAGTCTCTGTACTTTTATATTGGTAAAAATTTAGTCCCTAAACTTTCATATGTAACAATTTAGTCCCCATAGTTTAAAATTTGTAACAATTTAGTCCTTACCACGAAAATTCTCATCAAAATTAAGTGTCAATTTTTATTATATAATGATTTAATTTTTGTAATTTATAAATAAATTCAATCCTTCATCGGTTTATTGATCTATATATATAAGAAATTTAACAAAAATATTCACAATGAAGACTAAATCATTACAAACATTAAACTTAAAAAACTAAATTGTTATATTCTAAGTTTTAGAGACTAAATTGTTGCTAATTTGAATGTACATGGACTAAATCGTTACTTGTGAAATTTTAGGAACTAAATCGTTACTTCAACTGAAATACAAGGACCAAAAGTGTTATTTAACTGATAATAATTTAATGTACATATTCATGTCTGTGATATAATTTAATTTTAATGTCAAATTTTAACTTTTGTTTGGATTTTTTTAGTATAACATGTGGGTGGAGATCGAACTCACGACATCTTGGTTGAAAATATACAGTTAAATGGATCTGCATTACATTTTAATTATTCTCTCTCATATAACCCCAAATTTAGATTCCTTTGCTGCTAAATTAGTCTTCTCCATAAATTCCACGTCAATAATGTGAACGGAATGAGAAGCTTCTAAATTGATGTAAGCAAGGTGTAATAAACCTTATTCATTTGAGTTTTGAGAGAAAAATGGTCTAAATGTAAAGTCTTTCTTAGAAAAAATAATTAATATTATGGAAACTCGAATTATATATAACTATGCTTTTGTTCATGAAAAATTTAAGCACAAGTTGCTATTCATGGTAATAAAATAAGTGCTTTGATCAAACTAAAAATAAATAAATAAATAAATATGAATACTTTATAATTTTGATGGTACTTTTTTGTGATATGATTTTTATATCCCATTATATGAAATATTGAAAAGTATAAGTTGTGTGTTGTAATTTTGCACTAGTTTTCCACTGCTTGGTCATATATGGGAAATTTCATGATTCTTCATTATCCTCGACGTCATTCAAATTACATACTCTTTTATTTATTTATTTATTGCATCATTTGAGTTTTATTTTTGTATTTTGTGCTTGTAAAAAAAGACAATACATGGATACAAAACAACAAAAATAAGAGCATATGACAACTAACTTCATAGAAGATACACCCATATCTAGGGAGTTTTTTTCTCCATCTATATATACTCTATGTCTACCTGTACTAAAAAAAATCATATTCTTCTCTACAATCCAATATATAGAAGAATTGACCGTGTAAATAAAATTTTAACGTTGAAAAGTAAGCCATTAATTAAAATTTGCTTAGAAAAAAAATATTTAATTGAGTAATAATTTTAAAAATAAAATAATAAATGGAGAAAAATTCCCCGTGGGGAATGTCATGGGGATAGAGACGGGGACGCGGAAGCCCGCCTCACCTCATGAACATCTCTACCCATATCAGCATCTAATGATAGTCCAGTTGGCAAGGACTTGAAGTTTTTCGATCATACTGGTTTAGAAGTCTCAAGTTCGAATCTCCCGAATTGGTACCTAACAAAAAAAAAGAGAGAGGGAGAGAGAGAAAGAAATACACCCACATAAAAAGTAATAACACATGTCGAATCAACCGAAGATTGTTCCAAGTCAAGTATGCATAACTTTGGAGTTTTTATGATTTAGTTACCTAAAAGAAGGTGTAACTTGTCAGTATAAGTAGTGACTATCGATTTTTTTAACCTTTTCTTGACCATTCTTCCATGACCTCAGGATCTCTCCAATCAGATGTGGTATCGGTTCATTCATGTATCCCTGCTCTCTACTTGGACGTCACGATGAGATTCATACCACGAAATGGATTTTTAGAGATAAAGAATTTACGATCTTAGTGAAAATAGTATTTCATAATTTTAGCATTTCTCAGTAGATGTAATAAGACCATGTGGTTTGTCTAGTAAAATTAGTAAAGATGCAGGTAAGTTAGTCCCATTTCTGCCGGTGTAACAAAAAGAAAAGTAAAGAATTGAAAAGGACAAAACTTGTTTCGTTTGCATTAATTCAAAAATCTTCTTCAGAATGGTGGACTTTGACCCACTACTTTTCCAAGTTTACTTTGCCGGGCTCTCTCCCTCTCTCTGTGCTGCATCCATTCTTGAAAAAGTCACTGTTCTGTGTCCCTCATTTTCCCCCCCACAAAAACCCATCTCTCTCCTTCAAATCGCCATTAAAATTCTTCCCTCTCTCTCTCTCTCTCTCTCTCTCTTGTTTCATATCAAAAACTTCATCAACCCCTTCAAATCTTCGTCAACAACCATCCTACTTTTCAATCATTCTCTGTCTTCTCAACCATAAAGATTCACCTTTTTCACATCCATGGTTCCAGAAACTTTCAGAACAAACTGGAATCGGATTTGGAAATGTCTGCCGTTAGGTGTAGACACCAGAAAGAACTGAGAGAAACAAGAAGAGAATGCAGATTCTTTGAAGAAATATAACTAATCCTAATCCTCTCCATGCAGCATCAGTTCTTCATGGATATTGCCTTCCACCTCCATGAAGGCCAACGCCATAGCTTTCTTCAATCTGTAATGCATTCCTTTGGCTGCACTTACATTTGCCTCTGGTCGTATCTGCCTCAGCCATCCAAGTCTCTCTCTCTGTTCTCTCTCTGTTTCAAAGTTGTTGCCTTTTCTTTTTTTGGGTCATTTTTTGATGTTTTTGGTTCTCTTGGGGTGCAGCTGCTTGAGGTTCTTGGATGGGTTATTGCAGGAGATAGCAGTGGAGCCAATTTGTTCCAGTTTGGTGCAGTTGCTTTTTGGGGAATACAGGCAATTAGATTTCAGTGTGGAAGATGGGTAATTGGCTTATATAATCTTTGTCTGATTGTTCTTGTGTTTTTGCAGTGTTGTAATAAGTGGGTTTGTTTTATATTGTTAGACTTGTTCCAGGACGTGCCCATAAACACAATGTTCCTTGTCTCAAATTGGAGGACTCCCAGCTTCAAACCTTTGCTTCTGCTGATGTGCAGAGACAGTTTTATGTCGTGAGTTCATCAAATACCAAGACAATTTTGTTGTGTTGTGTTGAGTGTTTTTTGTATGTATTATGATTCTTTTGTTCTGGTTTTGTTCTTGTTTGTGGCAGGCTGCAAGGATTCAGACTTCTATCTTCTTGGGGAGCATCAATGGCGAAATTGAGCTTGGATTCTCCAATGTTTCTCAGGTAAACAAACCTTTTTGATCTCTACATTTCAAGAAAAAAGTTTAAACCATCAGTTTTAAAGAGTTGATGACGAAATTTTCCAGGTTGACATAGAGATGATTATAAGCAACTTGGTACCTGGAGATGTTCCTCCCAAGGTTCCAATGGAGCTTCCTCTGCCAGCCACGCAACCGAAACCAAAACCGACGCTCACCCCGAACCCGCCTTCGTCTTCTTCTTCTTCCTTGAGATCACTGTCAATGGACAGCCCCGTGGAATGCTCCTCTTTTCTCTTCAATGGAATTCAAACCACTCCCCACATTCCCATCCTGCAAAGCCAGCAGCAGCAGCAGCAATCCATGGACTCAATTTTAGCTCAAGCAAGAAACCTCCAGTTCCCCACACCAGAGGCCTTAGATGAGGCCATGACAAGAGCCATCCTCGCAGTTCTGTCATCACCAGCTTGCTCTTCCTCCTCCTCTGTTCATCAACCTCTAGAGGGGCTTCCTCAGAACTACCATTTGAGTGTAAAAGCCAGTGGATTCAAGAAATACACGCGAGTTTTAACCCCGAATCGAAAGCCAAGCTCGGGCAGGCAGAGCTTGCTCAAGAGATCATTTGCCTTCTTGAGGAACTTGAATCTCATGAGGCTCCAGGAGCGCACGCCACCGACGACGAGTCGACCGACGAGCTCGCAGCTTCACCATGTCATGTCGGAGCGGCGGCGGAGGGAGAAACTCAACGACAGCTTCCAGGCATTGAAATCTCTACTCCCACCAGGAACAAAGGTTCTATCTTTTAACACCCCATTTGATAATCTTTGCATTTTGGTGACCATTTGATGATCTGTTTGAAGAAATAGTGGATTTTGATTCGTGCAGAAAGACAAAGGATCAGTGCTGACAACCACAAGGGATTATTTGAGCTCTTTGAAAGCTCAAGTGGCTGAGCTTAGTCGGAAGAACCAGCAACTGGAAGCACAGCTTTTGCAGAGTGCTAAAACAGAAGAAGAGAGAAGAGAATTTTCCCAAGAATCAGATAGATTATTCAGAGTTCGAGTTTCAAACGTTCCCGAATCGACATCGGAACGCCAAATTATCGATTTGCATATAGCAACTAGAGGAGAAACTCCATTGACAAACATAGTCATTGGGATTCTTGAGTTCTTGAAGAGGCTTGACAATGTGAGAGTTGTATCCATGGAAGGCAACACCCAGTTAACAGCTTCAAGTTCTATTAACCATCTAACTTTGAGATTAATCATTGAGGTAAGAAAATTAATTAACGGTTAGTTTCTGCAACTAAAATATGCAAATTGAAGAAAATCCCAACTCCCAAATGACAAAAATCAATACAAATCACAGTCCAAAACCCCTCTTCATCACGTCATAACAAACCTCCATTGAGAGAATAAAACTCAAGTCCATATACATCTTCTTACTTACCATCGTTAAAAAATCAACAGTTATTTATTCTATTTTCTCTCTCTTTTTTCATGTATTCATCCACCTTAGTTGTTATTTTCTTAACGATGGTAAGTAAGAGATACCCATTTACTAGTAAGTACCTAAATTTTATCTTGATTATGTATTGTGAGCACCTATAATCTCTATTATTTGTAAAAAATTCTAACAATAGGAAGCACAAATCGGAATATTTTTAATTAAAAAAACCCACCTCGAATAATTTAGGAGGAAGTGAGGAGGAAAGTGCAATTAACTAATATATGTTAATATTAGGAAATGGGAAGGAAAGTAGTGTAAAAGGGCAGGTGGAGAATTAAAGTAGATAAAAGAAAAAACTTTGGCTTAATTTCAAATTTCTTACTCTTTTTTTTTTCTCCAATTGAATTAGGAGAATGAATGGGACGAGTCAGCCTTCAGGGAAGCAGTGGAGAGGATTGTATCTGACCTGGCTCGGTGACGTTGACAACACCACCAGTCGCCATCTCCCATAAAACAATTCGTCAACTGCTCATTTCATCTCCACCGTCAGTTTTTTTTTTTTTATGAGATATAAAATATAGATTAATGGTTATATTGTTATTTTGGCTTTTATGTACTTTTCATTTTTGTCTCCTAGGCAGGCAAGTTTTGTTCTCAATATCATATCTCAACAATAGTATCAATATTATCTTGGTTTTGATTTTTACTAAAAAAAACTAAAGTTTTATCCTTGTATAGCTTGAATTTTCTCCGCTTCTTACCAATGTAAAGATTCTTTAATCAAACATCTCTTCATCCGCCTTCTTTCTATGCAAATGGAAGTTTGCTTTTATTCCAATCATCTCCTCCTCTTGAGTATATACTTTTTCTAATAAAGGATATATAACGTTAATGATTAGTGTTATATATATATATATATATGACACTATATTTTGATTCAATTTACATTCACCGAAAATTAATTTTTTTTTTTAATTAGGAGTCGAAGCTTTGCTCCTCTATAATTAGAGGCACGTGCGGCCATCTCAAAATCCATATACCGGAGACAACTACCGGAACTAAATTATTGATCCACTCAAAAGTAGTAAATGAAAGCATACGAACCATGAAATTGCAAAAAAAATATTTAGTACTTAGAAAGCTACGTCAGCTTTTTGTCGCATTTTCTATAGATTTTGGATGTTACAAAACAGTTGAGTTTCTAAAAGGAAGCGGTCGCCAAAATTGAATGCTACTTTAAAGGAAGACTGCGGGAAAAACAACTACCATCGTCAAAATTCCTCTTTCAAGATCCACCAACCAATGCAAGACTGAATCTTTACCTGTTTTGGGCCTTCTATTTTGCCAATGGAGGGACAAGATTTTCTTTCAACAGCCTTTTTAATTAATTAATTGGGTCTCTGTGCTTTGATCTTGGCTGCAAATTGTGAGCTTGGTCCTTTGTATTTCTTAAGGGAGGAGTTAGAAAAGGCGAGACGACAGTATTGACTGTCCAATGAATCTGCCTAGTTAAATTTGATATCAACTATTTGATAATGATGCAATCGTTACCTAAACCTTATACAAAACTAATATAAACCAAGAGCATAGAAATTAAATTTGACTAACAAGCCTAGATTTAATATTTGAATAGCATAGAGAATATATATTCTTAATCCTAGACTCAATGTCAAGTCATAGAAATTCAACCTATGAACCAATTCTCGATCAATTCCAATAATTTAATTTTAAAACTCAATTCCATAACAAGTTGCAGGTTTTGGGCTTTTTTGAATTTGACCGAGGCAGCAAATAAAATTTTTGGTCAGAACTTTGGGTTAATAGAAATGGGATTACTTTATTAGTATCCATGTGTGTTCAGAAAATTATTCGGTTCATCGGCCAAATGGGTCCCTTCTGAATTTCCAAACCCATGCATGCGAGTATAAACAATGGGCTGATTGAGGAAACAATGTAAACAGAGGAAAAAATTAGGAGTCATAACTATGTTTTATTCTTAAAAAATGTTATATTGTCAATTTAATATCTAATATTGAGTATTATATCAATTTCATTACTCAAATTTTATATAAAAAAGAAAAAATTAATTGTGTCATAATTTTGAATAATGTTTCTATTTAGTTTGGTTCTAAATACTTTTAACAAAATATTAACGTGACATGTTCATTAGTCTATCCAATTATTTGTCATGTCATGTCACACCAATTCTACCAAAACTATTATTATTATTATTATTTAATACAACTTGTGAAGGTGCGGTCAAACTCACAACTAAGGGCTAAATAAACAAAATGCTCAAGGTACAATTTAACAAAAAAAAACTTATATAATAGCAATGATGATAAATCATTTAAAGGAGGATTAAAGGAACAGAAAAACCTCCGGTTAGCATTCCCCTTGAATTTAATCTGCATCCTTGTAATAACCCACAGCTGCATCCAAGGACATCACCTGTACTGTGCAAAACGGGCGGCCTTGTTAGCAAGTATGGGAATTTAGCATATTCTTACATAATTGCATAATGAGATTTATCGTATGAAAAATCTGTTTCTTTGGCTCCAAAGGGAGCATTCTGAGATCAAACATTGGCCTCTGAACACCGCCACCAATCTGTGCCAAACAAGATGAGTATAAACAGTTAAAAAGCCTTTGAAAATTAGTTAAGGAGATCGATTTCGTATGCTATGGCACCGCAGCTGCGGATACGACTTCGGAGTCTTCATCCACAGCCTGGTCTTCCTCCATTTTTTCCCCATTAAGTAGCTTATCCCCAAGCTTTAAAATAAGTTCTTCCCTAGCACTTTCATGCTCATTTAGAAACCTTTTCAAGGAATCTTTTCCATGGAAACTTTGGCCATTAAAGCTGTAGTGCGAACCGGCCTTTGAGATGAATTTGTGTTTCAATCCCAAATCAATAATCTCTGTTTCCCGGCAAATCCCCTTGCCAAATTGCAGCTCAAATTGAGCTGTTCTGAAAGGAGGAGCCAGCTTATTCTTCACAATCTTCACAAGAACTCGACTACCTACTGTCTACAAGAGAAAGTAGATCAGAAGTAGGTTGATTTAAGTCAATCTTCACAAGATTGTGAATTGAAAAAACAAGTTTGGGACTTTTTCCCACTATTTAAGTCATGATCATCTTCATGATTGTTTGTTAACATGAGTAGATTGTAAATAAAACGTAGATTGATTTAAGCACTTAGAGAATGCTTCTCAAATATTAGAGCCAAATCATGAGATTTATTATTAATCACCTCCTCCAACTAGTACTTTTGATTTCAGCACTTACTCAGAACCCACCTCCAAACACACCCTGATGATTATTATTAACTTAAAAACAAACTAAAATATAATAATTTTTTAAAGATACACAAACGGTACCATTGATTGTGTTAACAATCATCCTGTAGTTTATGCAAAGAAAACCTCATAGAATTGGAAACTAATTGAATTTATCCACCTGTGAAAGTAGGCCTATTGAGTAAATTGGGCAGCCACGATAGAAATTTTTCAAAATTTAAAAAAACTGTAAATTGGATTTATACCTCATCAAGCTTCTTGATAAGTCCTATACTTTTAACATTTAGGCGCACTGAAGCATAGAATTTTAATGCGTTTCCACCACAAGTAACTTCAGTAGGGCCAGCAAATCCCCCAAAAGTTGAAAGTTTTGACCTCACCTGAAGATGGACACAAAAGATGGTGCATTATCTCTCAAGAAATATATTTTATCCTCATGGAAGCAAAAAAGCAGGACTAAAGAAACTTCGATGCCCTTGGAAAGAAGAAGCCAATAACGATGTACATCAAAATGCATACTCTACATTTTTTTTTATATCCGTGAGTGTCTGGACCAGCTTACGCGCATCTCGACTAATTTTACGGGGCAACCGTCTGACCCTACAACATTTAGTGCCGAGAAACAATTCCTAAGGTAGGGCCATCATGGGGTTTGAACCCATTCCCTCTTAATTAACCCTAGTTCCGACCAATGAACCACCCATGATGGTTGGGTAATTAACCTTGGAAAAGAATATAGAAGGAAAAAACTCCAACACGCCATATTCATAGAAGTAATAAAAGTAATTAATTGTTTTCTTCAATCCATACCATTAAGAGAAGTAGAACAACAGACCTTACCTGATTAATAAATACTAAAAGCGTTTGTGATGATGATAAAGAGTGAGTCAGTTTTCTAAGTGCCTGACCCATCAATCTAGCCTGCATTGCCATGTGAGCATCACCCACTGCACCATCAAGTTCATCTTTAGGGACAAGCGCAGCTACCTGAAATAATGAAAATTTCATCGTAAGAATAGCAATCACAACGTGGATAAAAACTGATCATATAAATTATGTTAATTGATAAGCATCAAAATTATGTTATGGGCTGAACAAACAAGAAGCTTTGTGTCTAATACCGATTGAAATGAAACTAGAAGAAAAAAAATGAAGATCAATACAGACGCAAATAGCATTTAGTAAAACTATTTCTGAGGACAGAAGAAACCAAGGATATTTTAAGAAAACAGCTCAAAAATTCTCCCACTGCTGTAAGCAAAGGAGACTACCACCTCCCAAATCAGGGTAAAAAAAATTTTATATCAACCTATAAATCTTTAGTATACCCAAAAAATAGTTCAAAACCCATAAAAAAACATATAACATACACTGTCAACAATAACAACGTCAACGGAACCACTTCGGATTGGGGTGTCGACAAGGCTTAGAGCTTGTTCACCAGAATCAGGTTGTGAAAGAAGCAGCTTATCAATGTCTACCCCAATAGCCTTAGCCAGTGCTGGATCAAGAGCATGCTCAGCATCAATTAAGGCACAGTAACCTACAATTAAAAAAAACTGTTAGAAACAAAAGAAGAGCAAATACATAGTCCCAGAGCATTTTATAACACAAAAAAAAGTCCAAACAAGTTAGCACTCATGTTCTTGTCTCTGTGTTTTATTCTGACGCAATTGGCTCACAAATTGTAACATATTCTAAACGGACAAAATAACACCATCCTACAGGATTGAGAACCCTTGGTGTCATTTAGTAGTATATGTCATAGACAAATGATATGTGGTTAGAGAGAATGAAAAAGTCAATAGTCAGTGCAGGAAGAAAACCTCCTTCCTTCTGTGCTTCAGCAATTACATGCAGTGCAAGGGTTGTCTTCCCAGAAGCCTCGGAACCAAATATCTCCACAACACGTCCCTGAAGGCATCTCAAGGTCAAACCATATATGAGATTTTCACACTTTTAATATAAAATAATGGGCTAATTTTATTTGTCACTTTTCGTAGAAACATTTTTATAACACAAAAAGCATAAATAATGTTGACTTCTTGTTTCAAGTACACAAAATTTAAATTTGAAGCTAAATTTAAAAGTTTAAACTGGAAACCTGCACGCCAACCAAAATTTCAACTGAGGATTCCTTCGTATTACTTTTACCCTTCCGAAACCATATTGACTGAGCTTGGTTTATGGGAGAAAAGGATGTGCGTTTAGGAACTAAACATCCAGGGCTTGGTGAATCTGATCTCCATAGACGCTGAGTTGTAACGCTCAAAACCACTGATAGTAGTTAGTATATGGAAGGAAAGCAAGAAGCCCGGAAAATAAATCAGAGGACAAGGATGACTCTCCTAACAGCCCATCCTCTAAGAATTTGAGATACATGGACTTTGGCGATTCTGGTCTGCGTTCTCAGTCTCATCCATTACCAATTTCATTTACCCATAAATATTTCATATACAGTGCGGTTGATGTTGAGACTTGAGATTACTTTGAGCTTTAAAGATAGTAGCAATTTTGTTTTTTCTGTTCTTCGTTTTTTCAAGATTAATACATACGTGTAACTTTTTCTACTAGAAAATTAAATATGGGGAACATTTCCAAGCGAAAAGAATGGAAAATATGCTCTTGCTGATTTCTAATAAGTTTTGAGATTGCCCTTCTCCATTATTAAAAAATATTCTTGTTGCAGCAAGGATAACTCATCTAGCAACAAATCCTCCAAGAATCCATTTTAATTAAATTGTTCCCGCCTAAAGCTTGAACTATGGGGAAAAAGGGTGAATATTTAGGAAATAAATCTCCATGGACTTTGGTTGATTTGATCAGCCGTCATCGGTTACTAAACACATACATACTCATACATGATAATTAGGTTGCTGATACACTCTATGAACACTCGAGTTGTCTTCTTAACGTTGTGAGAAATCTGTCTCCAATGAAAAATAAAATTCCCTAACATATGACAGTACAGATGGTATGAGTTAATTCAAACACAAATCTGGAAATTACCTTTGGAAGTCCACCAGTTCCGAGTGCTATATCCAGAGAAAAGGAACCCGTGGATACTACAGGGACGTGATTAGAAAAGCCTGATTGCCCAAGCCACATAATCGAGCCCTTGCCAAAGGATGACGAGATCTGATCTAGGGCTTGTTGAAGAGCAACATCTTTCTGCGACACATTCTCGTCACACGAACCACGACCGTCTGACTTCAACTTTCTTCTACCTTCTAATCCAAAATATATAAAATAAGATGGTAACATAGACCACCATTTCAGCTCACGAGGAAGAAACCATTAACATATTCAACGATAAATACGTAAAAATACAAACAAAAAACCATGAAAATTTTCCCTAATGGTAATTTTGAAGCGTAATCCAGAGCCTCTAGAAGAAAAGCCGTCAGCCCTATCATCAAACTTAGTATCAATTCAGTTAACAAGCGCATGAAAATAAAGCTCTATTTTCAACATTAGAATTCAAAAGTAACGTCCAGAACCTTTGGAATAAAATCTGCTAGTTTGAGTAGACATTCCAGGCACTAAACTCCTATATCCCTGCACCAGTAACATCAACTCAAACTTAGCAAGAATCGAGTTACGGAACTATTAGACTTCAAAAAGCCCGATTTACGGAACCTATAATCTATTTCTTTACTCCACATTTCTATCGTAACATTGTTAAGATATCGCGCGAAGGCCGTAAAAGCGAGCAGAAGGAGAAAAACCTCATGTTTGAAAAGGGAGACATTCAACAGAGACGCATTCCGAAG
>NW_019104534.1:924427-945114 GCF_001995035.1 Momordica charantia | reverse complement strand
TAGAATAAGTGGGGAAAATAACAGATCCATTAACCTGGGCATCAGTAGCAATTGCATTATTTTCGGGGATTGGAGAAAGAGCACCCCAAGGACCTCTAGAAGACAGCAATAAGATACATTTAAAAAGAATGAGTAATAAAGATGATCAAGTGCACTAAGAAAAAATAAATCCATATCTATTCTATAGTCTACTTTTTTTATAAATATGAGATAAGTCAAGTATAAAGTTACATCGTAAAGTCTATATTAAATTAGGTGAAACATAAGTCATAAAATCTATAGAAAATAATAAAAGCATCTCTGCATTATATGTTAACCATCTTCCAAGCGTGGCTGCTGTATTAAGAATCTAGATGATTACATAAAGTTCTAATTAAGAAGTCAAAAGGACAATGCTTGAGAATTGAGATTGATCTTCGAAATGGAAGGTTCCAGATGCATAAATCAAGTATTAACGTTTGTTTTTTATTCATAAAAAAAATTAATAATTAAAAAAATAATATTAGGAAACCATAAAAGCAAGGCAAACCAGTGTTCTCCTTTTTGTATAATATTATGAACGGGATATTAAATTGAATAAATGCACATAGTAGAGTGTATATATTTTTTGGCAACCAGCTCATTTTGAGAATCCACCAGGTCAACTACAGGTTGAATAAGAATACTAAGAAAAATTAAGGAAAAAATATCAAATATTTGTGATTAACCTACTTGTATTGAGGATTCGTCAGGTCCATGACAGGCTCAATATGACTACCTGGAATAAAAAGAAAGAAAAGAAGAAATTATAGCAACTATAGCAATTAAAACAATACACCAAGTCAAAACCTAAATTTTAAAGGAGTGAGAAAACAACAAGAAAATAGAATTTCCAAACAGCCAAAGAAACCTATAAAATAAAATGCAGCCCCTGCTCAAGGGGTCACGAAACCTATAAAACTACAGATAAGAGACGATAAACTATTACCTTGGAAATAAATAGGCATCTCTATATCAGTACATTCTCTCCACCTCCATCCTCGAATGTGACCATCGTCCCCACAGCTATAAATGTTGTGCACGGCTAATCAGATATTTTAATCAAGACCAGTGCAAGTTTTCCATGCAACTTGCCGTTTAAGTTTACATGCTGTAGGTATAATTTTATTATTTAATCAAAGCATTTAGGGAGTCGTTGAAGCTCAAACAAGTACAAGTCAAATAAATTTAAGAAAAATATGGGTACAGACTTTAGGCAATTTATGTATTAAAGATCCAACAAGTACCTAATGGATTCATCATCTAGAGACATAGTCATGATGGGTCACCAACAAAAGAACTACTAAGCAGAATGGTCGAACTTGGCATGTTCTTGCATTTTGCAAGAAAATCAACCGGAACTTAAACTTAGTTGAACAGTGTAGAGCACAAAACAACCAATCGGTCTCAACTGTATTCTGCTCCAACTGGTTCTAAATTTCTGAAAATAACACTAAACTAATTCTAAACCAAACTATAATGTTGCCTCATTATTAAGTTAGTTAATTAATAAGTATACAAATTCATTCATATTTAAATTAACATTAGAATCAGCATCGAGATAACTGAAAAATAGCCAATATCTCACAAGAATATGGAACAATAAAAAAATTGTCAAGAAATGAAAGAGAAAAGAAATCATCTAACAAGTGTAACGTCTTCAAACTATTGTAGTATTGAGAGAGAGAGAGAAACCTCAGTAATAAAGTATTGTCGCCACTATCGTAAAATTTGACATCATATGCAGGCCCATCATGCCCTTGAAGGAAGCAATGAGGCTCTGCTGCCAGAAAACTAGAGTAAGGCACAAAGTGAACCATAAGTACAAGTTTGCAGCACGAAATTTAGAAATGAATTGAGAACAAACGATCAAATGGACTTGCCTTTTAGCATTGCTATAACCAAAATGCTGAAACAGGCATGAAAAAGAGGTGTAATCAGGATAGGAGTTTGAAGTACTAAACTATAAAGAAATACAACACACGACATACCTAGTCCAGAACTACTAAATTACCAATCAAGAAGAAAGAGGAACTTTTCAGTGATCATAAAATAAACCTCGTAAGATGGTAAGTACTGAACAGCAAATACACAAAAATTAACTTCTTTTGCTTCATTAATTAAATATCATTTGAATCAATCAATTGTAAGAAGTGATAAGTACTGGGCAGCTCGTGATAAAATTTTGAGATGGACTTGGGCGATCATAAAATAAACCATTAAAACTAAGTTTCAATTTGGAAATGGAAAGAATTTGAATCCTATAATCCTAATTCCTTAACAATTTGATCGACCTTTATAACATCGTGAATATCTACATTGAGCACAAGTAACAACTATGAAGCAATGAATAAGAAAAAATAATGAACCTTTCAAAGTCAAATCCAACTACCCAGAGAAGCTCTTTGGAGGAACTTCATTATGGTAAGTCTGATGTCTCTTTGGATGTCCATTAGTTGGGTACGTCCTATATCCACTCTTCCAAAGGTTCTCAATGTCCTACGAAGGACCTCCTCTCTCTCACTCTCGATGCTCATCCTTTTAAGAGGAATAAGATCCTTTGGTTGCAGCTAGCTATAGCATTTTTGTGCATTTGTGGATTAGGAGAAACAATAGTCTGTTTAGCCACTTTAGAACCCAACGACACAGAGGTACAATCTATAGAACATATCCTGTTTAAGGTTGTAATAGTCTCTTGAGCCACCTTGAAAAGTCTTTTGACTGTTTTTTGGACAATATCATTCTTGCTCCTACTTGATTCAAGTTTTGTGATTATTTCCGTAATTATCATTTAAGCTCTCTTCCTGCCATTTAGAAGAACTCTTAAAATCTTCCTTGGCTTCAAACTTCAATTTTTCCTCCCCTCCCTCTTGTAATCTAATTTATTCAGTGAAATTAGTTTCTTATCCAACAAAAAATAAAAGAAAATACATCTTCCAAATAATCTGGACAAAGAAGCACTCGAAGAACCTCCTTAAACATTCCACACCGTTCAAATACGGGTAGAAAATAAAAATGAGCATAAGATTAAAAATAATTTAGAAAATTACCAGCTTAGAGATGCAGGAAGCGATAGAATAAGAGGCAATGGATCCATCACTGGAGGCGACCACGATTGTCTCGGGACCACCATTTAAAGAGGGAGCCCATGCAGTTCTGAACACAGTCCGAGTTTGCACCTCTCTCTCCTTGAAAATACTCTCTCTGTAGGCATCTTCGTCCCAATTCGTCGCGTCCGCTGACATTTGACTGGCGCTTGCTATAGCTCCTTCTCCAGTATCTCAAATATTTGCTTAGAACGAAAATGACCAATCTATGAACTCGGTTGCGACGGTCTTAGCACCAGTAAATTGCGCCGGACGATCAGAAGACGGCTTGCCGGAGGAATTTAGTAAATCAATTGCCTGAACTGAATCGTGAGGCCGATGAATGCAGTAGGTAGAGGGCAATTAACAAACGACATGTCGCAGCGAAAATTATTTTTACTGAAAAAATAATTTGTAAAAAATATTTCTTTTATATACTAGTCTAATTTCCCCCATGCTAAAAGAAATGAGACTTTTCGTTTTAAATATTGTTAAAAAAATAAATAATTATTTAAATATAATTATTTTTTAAAATATTGTATATTTTATTCTCCATGATATTGTCCATGAAAATGCTTATGTCGAGTGGAGCTTAGCTAATACATGATGATGTAGTCTCTTTTCGTAGGAACTCTCTTGGCATTCCTCGAGTTCTTTGCAGCAATTCTATTGGTTGAGGCTATAGTTGGCTGGTTTTAAGTGACAGCATGTGGGCGAATCGATGGAATATAGAAGTTTGCGTGATTGATGTTTCTCAGGGTTTTTGACTTGAGTTGAGGCGATTGGATCTTAATCTCTAAAATTACTTAACTATGTCAGACAGTCATTTAAACAAGGTCCTATCTCGCGTCACGTAAAAAAAACTATAATATGTTTTAAAATAGTTTAAAAAAAATTTCACAGTGTTAAAAAAATCCAAAAGAGGGTTAGCTCCACATTTTAAATCATTAAAGATTAATGTATTATGTAAGGAAAAAAACACATAAAAGATATTTTTTTCTAATTTGAAATTAATTTTAATGAAACGAATTTTATTATTTTTTATCGCTAAAGTCAAATATAACGATACAATTTATTTAATTGGTCAGTTAACAATGTATGATTTTATTTGAGCAGTCGTGCAGAAGAGAAAAATTATCGGATGAGATGTGAGCATGATATTAGTTATATTTCAATAGAAAAATTGATTGATTTTTTTCTTAACAAAATAAATTGTTAATTGAATAAACTTATTTATATATTTATCCTTAGATTACAAAAATATTATGGCAACTTAAGCATATCTAATTGACCTGCTTAAAAAAAAATCTAAGACTGTTGACCTCCCTAACCCATCCCTATTTAATTATCCATCCTTGCAAAATTGTATGAAATTTTATGATCTTCCAATAGTGTTATTTTTATAAATTATAAATTAAAATTTAATTGTAGATCTAAATTTACATTTAGATGGTTAAATTTGTAGGAGGAATCTGCATTTGAAAAAATAAATTAACATTTTATAGACATCTTGTAATTCATAATACAACAAAATTCAAATTATAAATAAGTCTAAAAAATAAAAGGCACAAGAGAATTTAGAATAACAAAGGATTCCATCTTTTTTTAAAACATCATTAAAAAAACCATAATGATATATTCGATTTTGTCATTTAGTGATATTTGTCATGGACAAATAAAAAATGCATGTTAGTTTCGAGAGGGAGAAAAGGAAGGTGACGATTAGACAGAATAGGACATGGAAAGAGGAACATATTCCCCATCCTAATCTTTATTTAGGTGACAGGGACAAAATTTTATTCAGTTCCGTCGGGCCAGACCTGTCCATGAAAAAAGATATCCCTTACTAACATTTAGACATTTATATTTTTTTCGAGAATGTTAAAGTTCAAATTCTTATGCTAATGTTATAAAAAAAATAAAAAATAAAAAAATATTTATTGGCTATATGATTTTGAAAGATATTTAAAGTATATTGTTTCATTCAAAAATTAAATTAGAAAAAGAAAGAAAGAAACCCTAAATTTGAGTGGTTAATGGAGCAAGATTGAGGCCCAAATCAGAAAGGAACGAAGGCCCTCCTCGCGATCATCGAAAGCCCATCGGCATCTCCAATGCCGATTTTGATAGAGTAGAACATCAGCCAGCCATGTTATTAAAGTAGAAAAGAAGAAAATTGGACTTTGAAGAAAAACAAACAAACAAATAAAGAACCCTAATAGCCATTTTCGTCTCGCAACCAAATTCCACCTCTGCGGTCAGGATCTGATGCTCTCTCCCCACAAGTTTCTCGCCCACCTTATTCTCTTCTTCAGGTGCCACTCCTCTCATTCCAATTCATCATATTGTTTCATAATCTGTCGTAGATCTCTTTTCTTTTCCTTTATTTCGTTTCCCAGAAATAGATTTTAGGATTTGTGAATTGTGTTGTAGCATTGGAAGATCTGTTGATTGTTTACTCTGTTTTTGTTTATTGAGCTCCTGAAGATCACTCGAGTTCAGATCCTCCCACCTAGTTCGCTATTGATTTTTCCTTATTTGACTTTGAAATTTCTGTTGTGGGAGGGTTTTTTATTCGAAGAATTTTAAAGCTTGAAGTTTGTCAGGTGACTCGGATCGATTACAGCCATTGATTGTCACGGTTAAATTATTCTGTCGAGATGGACGATAACAACACTTCTCCAGGATCTCCAAAGGAAAACCCAGACCAGGAAAACGAAGCAGGCCAAGTCACCAAAGACGATGGCTCATTGGAGAGCATGGTTCGTAGGATTCAAGACTCCATGTCCATTGGAAAAAGGCACAAATTCTGGGAAACTCAACCTGTTGGGCAATTCAAGGACGTTGGGGACTCTAGTTTGCCTGATGGGCCAATTGAAGCCCCAACCCCATTATCTGAGGTCAAACAAGAGCCTTATAATCTTCCTAGTTCCTATGAATGGACCACCTGCGACATGGATTCTGATGAGACTTGTTTGGAGGTGTACAATCTCTTGAAGAACAACTATGTTGAAGATGATGAAAACTTGTTCAGATTCAACTATTCCAAGGAGTTTCTTGGATGGGCTTTGCGGCCTCCGGGTTACTTCACGAGCTGGCACATTGGTGTTCGTGCTAAAGCTTCGAAGAAGTTGGTTGCTTTCATCAGTGGCGTCCCCGCCAGAATTCGGGTGCGCGGCGAAGTTGTGAAGATGGCAGAGATCAATTTCTTATGCGTTCATAAGAAGCTTAGGTCCAAGAGACTTGCTCCTGTTATGATCAAAGAGGTCACAAGAAGGGTTCACCTGGAAAATATATGGCAGGCAGCTTACACGGCTGGAGTTGTTCTTCCAACTCCAATAACCACTTGCCAATACTGGCATAGATCTTTAAACCCGAAGAAGCTTATTGATGTCGGGTTCTCGAGGCTTGGGGCGAGGATGACGATGAGTCGAACCATAAAACTTTACAAGTTACCAGATTCTCCAGTTACCCCAGGGTTTCGAAAGATGGAACTTCGCGACGTACCTGCTGTTACTAGGTTGCTTAGGAACTACTTAAGCCAGTTTGCTGTTGCACCAGATTTTGATGAAACTGATGTAGAGCATTGGCTTCTTCCAAAGGAGAGTGTAGTGGACAGTTTCTTGGTTGAGAGTCAGTATTCTCGTGAAGTCACTGACTTCTGCAGCTTCTACACTCTCCCTTCATCAATTCTTGGAAACCAAACATACTCCACCTTGAAGGCCGCTTATTCATATTACAATGTCTCCACCAAAACCCCATTGTTACAGTTGATGAATGATGCTCTCATTGTTGCAAAACAGAAGGATTTTGATGTCTTCAATGCATTGGATGTCATGGAGAATGAGTCCTTCCTGAAGGAACTAAAATTCGGTCCGGGCGATGGCCAACTGCACTATTACCTGTATAATTATCGACTTCGGCACGCTTTGAAACCTAGTGAACTTGGGCTTGTACTGCTATAGTTGGATTTGTTTCTGTTTTGATTTGAACTGTGAACCAGAGAAAGATATTGGTCATTTTTTAATGGTGGCTAGGATTGAAGATGCACCCTTTCTTTATTTTGTTCTTCTGCGTCAACAGCAAAGCACTAAGCACTAAACTTCTGGAGTATGAGAGAAAAAAAAAACTTTGCCGGATAATGTATAATGTTCCGCAGATCATTTTTACTTGTGCTGGCTTTTCAATTTCTGTTTTGTACTATGGACAATTGCATACATTTTGCTCCAGCATGTGCTTTATTTGCCTGTTCACCTGTTGGTATAATCAGATATCCATTCCAGGTTTTTCAGTAGAAACATGATAATTTGATCTTCAGTAGTGGACAGCAATTGTTCAAATGAGTCATGTATATTACTAATACAATTTTGTCAACAAAAAAGGTGTTTAAATGGATGATCTTATACTAATACTATTAGATTTAACTTAGAAGCTTCATATTCATTAAATCTTTAACCTTCAAGATGTAACAAGTCGATCATGTGGTTTTTTGTAAGGATTTGTGTGAAGGTTTTGAAAATGTTTAAATGCTAATTTGATTCTTGAATTTTCAATTTTGGTTTTTTACTTTTAATTAAAATGTCACTATTTTCAACGCTGATTTTGTTTTAGTTTCTATACCTTTGAATGGTTGGTCCATGTAATTTTAAAAATGACCATCTTGTCTCATTTCACACTTTAACTCATTAGTATATCAAATTTTTTTTAGTGGAGTTTCCATTTGTATATAAAATTTGTTTTAAAAAGTTACAAATAAATATTAAAATGATCGTTTTTTTAAAGCACATTTATTAAAGTGAACTTTTTAAAATATAGAGATTAAAATGAATAAAAGTTAAAAATACATACTAAAATAAATCAAAATTGAAAATAAATGGATCAAAATAGCATTTAAACTGTCTTGAACACTATTATGGCAACGGGACGAGCCACGTTCCAAAATAGTATATTTGGTGGGGGATGGATAGTATTGTCACGATTATACTTTTAGCCAACACTTGCACAAAAGTAGAGTTGCGAAAAAACAAAATTCCAATTGAAAAATTGACTTTCACAAAACTGAATTGACCATTCAAAAAATCTTCAAAACTGACTAAAAGATGGACAAAATCAAACTCGAGCCAAGCTTATTTATGAACTTGTGAGCTGAGATTCTTCCGGTCCCAGTGAGTCAGCTCAACCAACCAACTCGGTCGAATAAATAAGCTTCTACACTTTCAAGAACATGGACTCGCATCCAGCTACCCAAATTAAGAGAAAAAAGTTTAAAAAGCTCTTTCATGAGCCTGAGTTTATATCCAAGAATCTAACTGAGAAAATGAAGTCATCATCTAATCATAACAAATCGCTTCTTCTGAAGCACCCCATTCATTTCGTTCGCAACAATTCAACTCATGAGCTCCCTCCACCGAGCCTATCCGATCAGGGAGCTTCTAGGCTCTTCTAAGATTAGTAATGAGCTGATTAAAGCAATTCAACTGAGTAAGCCAGCTCCTAAGCTTTTCCATTAACAGTTTCATTTTCTTTATAGAGAATGAGCTCATCTCAGCACTTCTGCAGTTCAATCCTTGACCAAGGCGCAGGCCTTGGCACTCAGAATCCAACTCTACCAATCAAAGGCTGTAAAATGTCTCTACTCAATAGGAATTTATGTTTAACAACTAGCTATCATACCTCAGCAGACACAGCAATCACCTCAAAGACAGTCAATAAAACGAGTAATGATGAATTTTCAATGTGCTCCCAAATATTCCAAATCCATCCAACTACTTTTCTTCAGATTTTCAATTTAGGAAGGCAGTCAGAAAGATGATTTCTATGGGAATAGGTTTATGGAAGTTGGCACAATTTTACCTGCTTTATATCCTAAAGAATAAATGCTGTCTCCCCATTTTCGTCAAAGTTGTCTTAATGTGACATACAAGTTCATTATTATCTCTTTAAATTATTATTACTTGCTTGCTCTCTGTCAGCACCGCATTGGTCACACATGATACATTTAACTATAATCCTACTTTGATCAGTATTCTTCCTTTATTTATTTACTTTTACATGGTCTAAAGAGACAGCTATAAGCGAAATTAATAATCCCCCACTGGTAAAACACATTATTTAATGGCACAATCAATATATTGACTATACAAAACTCCCCAAGATTTTTGTTTAATTCTTTATCAACATTACGTCAATAATACATCAAATCTATCTCATTATATTCTAGAAATACCTTATCCAATGCTCTGACGATTGGGTTTCTACAATCCACTTCCTGTAAGCTTCAGTATTTTAAAGCTATACATTAAAGGTTACACAACACATTAACATCCTACTAATTTTTGACAATAGATACTAAGAAATCATATAATACTATGAGATCAGTAGAGGGTACAAAAAGCTTTCCCAAAAAAAAAACAAAAAAAAGTGGAGAGGACAAGGCCTGAACATTGAGGACTAGAACGATTATTGTTCTTCCTTTCTTTCCTTTTTAACAAATGAAAAGGTATTAGTATCTTTAAAGGATTAACAATTTTATTGCAACAACTTCATAAAGAACATAAATTTTGGATCGGATCCAATTGACAAGTATAATCCAGTTCCCTGACCTACCAATTCCCATTCCCCACTTCACTCCCCAACCAGTTGGTGTAAATACTTTCAAGCAGAACCTTAGGAGAGGGAGACCAATAAGAGTTTAAAGCACAAGCTTATTATGTTATTTTAATACGGAACGCAAGTAACCTTCTCCATTATAAATATCAGTAATTAGTGTTGCCCTTATATGCAATCAGATCAACCATCCAAATTTCTGTTTCTGTAACTCCTTATCATCCTTCTCCAGTGGAACTTAATGGTTGAAGGAAACTTTGCTCAACAAACAGCAGGTAATCCTTGTCTAAAGTGTTAAGGAAGGTGACAGAAGAGAGTGAGCACGCATGATTATTTTCTTGCATGTTTGCTCGTGCAAGATATTCTGCGTGCTTTCTCTCTTTCTGTCACCAGTCTTTACCGTATCTCAATACCAAGTTTAGGCTCTCTCTCTCTGTCTCTCTCGCCCTATTCATATAAATATATATATATGATAACAACAGCCTCTTATTTCCTTTTCCCACATGGTACATGAAGATTATGAACAGTTTGATCATTTTGGTTTCAGTAGCACAGTTTTTTCTTCAATACTTCATGATACTTTCTGATTTGAACTGATTTCTTTATCAAAATCACTACCAACTCCCTTTTATATATGAGAAGCGATGTTAGCAGTGAATTTTATTTATTTAGCCACTAACGTGAAATTTAGCCTTTATTTTCTTAACTATCCTTTGAAGGTTAAAAACAATACCGACAGCTTCCTCTATATCAGTAAAACTCCAAGACACCATTAATATTGACTTAATAAAAAGGGGGAAAAAAATATAGAGATAATCTTTACAGAAGAGAAGATGCCCAGTTTAGACATTTATAGCATATTACTAGTTCATTTGTACATGACATGCATACATTTAATCATATTCTTGTTTCCTTGCAAGAAGATATCGTGTTATTTGTCCCTCCCAGACCATAGTATATTGCAACTGACCTTTTCAGTGATCTGAAGATCCTTAGGTGCTTCACGGGCAATGGAAGCTCATAGATGTTGATAAAAAGAGTTTATTTGATAAGAACTGAATTAGTCATCCACTTGTGTAAATTCTAAAGCATTTGCATCTGGATCTCTTGTAAATATTGCAGGCCTTCCTGATCGGCTAAGCGTATAGGGAATACCTGCATAACTCAGTGGGAAAACATGGGCTAAAAATTAATAACCGTAATTCTATCATTTATAAGTCTTGAAATGTGAAAAGTAACAAAATTTTCAGCTTTGTTAAGGGAAGACTTCTACCAGCTTTATCGAGGATCACTTTCAACTTCGATACATCCTTAATTCCAATACAAGTATGACGGTCACGGCCTCCATGTTCAGGTCGTCCAGATAAAGGATCAGGATTTGGAAGTTCCATTAGATGAATCATCTCAGAACCCACCCACAGCCAAGCACCTCTATAAGGAAGCTTATCATGTGGCCTTGCCTCGTTTATTTTAAGACCTGTTTTTCAGTTGAAATTTTTCGTTTAAATTTATGTCTCCCACGAATATTCCACACGAACACAGTGATCCACGTAGAATCGCCTTACCTAGAATATTTAGATAAAAGTGAAGTGACCTCTCAAGATTCTCACAAAGCACCCCGACATGGTGAACGCCAACAGCTCCATAATCTGTAGTTCATTCAAACTCAGTAAATATATCTCCAAACAAAAGATAGAGGACAGCTATATGTACTCTATATGAGTGTAAAATGGTACATGATCAACATCTTAATCGTTAAAATTTGATAATGCTCTTTTTCCCCTTCAAATTCTTGACATCTTCCACACTGCCCCAGACCAAGAGGTCAAATTTATTCCACAAGAGTGATTGAGAAGCTTAAGATGCAGGTGTAACGAGGCAAACATTTACACTATGAAAGCATACCATTCTCAACGTCAACTTCAATTGGCTCTTTATCTTTCTCAATCACATCTCCTTCAATACCCACCTTGGCTCTTGTTGTAAAGCAAATTCCATGATAACCACCAGTCCTTCCACTTCTCCTACAACTTCGGAATGATGGGTTGGTAGATACAGAACTGAAATTGAGAAGATTTGCCTGTTATTCAGAAGAGGGGATATAAGTATTACAAGAGAATGGTGGAAAACATTACCCCTCCCCCCAAAAGAAATAAAAAAAAAAGCTCTTCTCCATTTCTTTGAATCCATTCCTACATAAAAGGAACTATGAACTCTGGAAATGAAGAAATTGTAATTGTTTTGACTAATTTATTCCCAAATGGTGCATGTCCTAGCTCTACGAAAACTTCAACCACCAAATTCGCTACTGTAAGTAACATAAACACAGTCAATATGATTCAACAGAAATAGACGATGAAAAACTGCGGTTAAAGCTTCAATACGGCCGGAAAAACTGTAGCAGAAAAGAATACCTTCGGTCTCAGATGAATGGCCGATGGTGGCGTTGATGGGCTGGGAAGGGACGCCATTTTGGAGTAGCGATTAGGCCCAAATCGCCTGAATTCGCAAATCAATTTAGGCCACTTCTCGTCTCTGTTCTTGATTCTGATTTCTGACCTCAAGAAGATTCCTGCAAATTCCAATTTATTTTTGTGTGCTGGAGAACGACGAAAGCCACACCACACCCCACCTTGTTCTGGCCACTTCTGTAAATATGAAGAATATAGTCCTAATTTGCAAATATTGAAACTAGTTTGTGTGGTGTGATCACTGTGATGTGAATTCATGATTTCATGGTCAACCTTAAAAGAATTTAGGATCAGACATTTTAAAAGTATCACGATTTTTTATACAAACATAAAAATATGCATTTGAACCATTTATTTTTAGGCTTCGTTAAATAACTATTTTAGTTTTAATTTTTAGTTTTTTATTTTTTTCGTTTTTAATTTTTGGTTTTTGGTTTTTAGTTTTTAAAAAATAAAAGCTTTGATAACCATTTTTAGTTTTTTGTCTTTAAAAAGTTAAAAAATTGAAAATAAGATAAAATTTTATGTAGAGTAGAGATGACTATGGGTGCGAGTGAGGATGTTCTCCCACATTCTCGTTAAAATTTTTAATCTCCGTCTCCACCTCGTTCTTGGGTCCAAGAGATGTCTCGAGAAAAATTATCAGTTTTATAATTTTTTTTAATTATTTTTAGAATTTAAGTATACAAAAAGGGTAATAAATATATATATATTAATTATTTAAAAATGGAATCGAGGACGGAGACGAGATCGGGACTTGCATTTAAATAAACTTTTGGAGGATAAATTTTAGATAGATAAATAAAAAGATTTAGAAAAAAAAATAGTGAAAGAAAAGTTAATGACAAAAATAGTGAAATTTTAGAGAAAACGAATAAACTCGGAGAGGAAAAGATAAGTTAAAGAAAAAAAGAAATTATAAAGAAAGAGAAAAATTACAGTGGAAACAAATTTAGAGATAAAAATAAGATTCAAAATATAATTTTTAGAGAAAATAAATAAATACAAAGATAAATAAAAATTATAGTAAAAAAATTGAACGATCAAATAAAATATAATTTTCAGATGAAAAAGTAAATTACGAAGAGAAAGAAACGTTATAAAATATGAAATTTTAGAGAGAAAAACGTTAAGGAAATTATTAAATTTTTAGAGAGAGAAATGAAATTGGTCTCTTAGAAAAAAACAAAAATATATAAAAATTTGGAGAGAGAATAATAATAATAAAATATATAAAAATTGTAGAGAGAGAAAAATAAAGTTGGCAGAGATAAATTTTATAAATAAAAATATTTTAGAATGAGAAATAATTTTTTTAGAGATAAATATGAGAAAGAAAAAAAAAGTATGAGTATTGGAAGAAAAAATCAGATTTTAAAAAATAAAAATACATTTTTAAAAACTTTTTTTTTAAATTTACCTATAATTTTAAAATAATTTAACATAAAATTGAATTGATTATCAACAAATTCTATTTTTTAATAACAAAAACCAAAAACAAAATAGTTATCTAGGTTACTAAATTACCATAAATTTAATATTTTACACCTACCTTTACAATTTTTAATATCGCAAACTCAACATGCACATATTTATGAAGTATACAAAATCAAAGTTTCCAAATTAACTTTTGTATAAGAGAGAAAAAACAAATACAATGGAGTTGACCCAATGGTCATTGGGCCAAAGGAAAAAAAAAAATTCACAAGATTATACGTGTCAAAAATTTAGTGGTGCGAATAAATAGAAATAATAATAATGTTCCATCAAAAAGTAAAAGTAACTAGTTGAAGCTGTTATAGCTACCTACTTAAAATTTAATATTTTATAAACTTTCTTGATAACCAAATATAATATGATCGAGACATACCAACGACCTCTGTCAAAGACTTGTGGATACCAAATATATATGTATAAAGAGTTATGAGATAAATTTGACATATATTATGAATGAACACGAATACGTTGAAAGAATGTAATGGAACTTATATGGAGATTTAAAATTGATTGAAAGCGAATGAAATTAGAAAAAAAAGAAGGATAGTGAGATTTGAGAATCAAAGCAATAACTTTTATCCTAAATGGAACAAAGTGGAAAGGATGAAGAGGGAGATGGAGGACATAAATATACAAGTGCAAAACATTTTGCACGTGAGACATAATTTTAGTCTTTTCAATTTTCACCACGTTTTAAATGGGAGATTTGGCCCATTTTTGTCCCTATTTTACACTAGTTGATGGTTTCCAATGTTTGATTTTTCTTTTTGTTTATTTTTCGTTGATAAAATAGCAAGGGTGGGTCGTTATACTAGGTTTACAAGTTCTAATTGACTTTGTATTTTAAATTTAATGATCACAAAGTTGAAAATCTAACATATAATTTACGCGTTCTAGGTATATAGTAAAATCAACTCAATTTAAAAAAAAAAATTCATGTTTGATGTAAATTTCGTGTTACTTTTATGTGTTTGTTGATTATAATGGTTAAATAGGCAAATTTAAATTTAAAACAATCTTGAACAATCTTAATATTTAATTAATTTTTTTCTTTGTTTTTTTAGTTTGATTTCGTAAGGGATGAGTAATATTATCAACTGTTTATATTCATGGTCAGACAAAGTGATCACTCGCTATATTAGAAAGGTGGTTGAATGCTTCCTCTCTCTCGACAAGCTACAATATGAGATCACCACTTGTCTCAGTAATCGACTCCCTTTAATACTTTCTCGCTTAGCCTTAGATGTCATTTCAATAATTATGGATGTGTCGATCATACAATCAACAAATTATAACAAATGACGTATCCACTTTAGCTATGTTCATATTAGCGTCCAATTTTGAAGGTTCAACTTATGATAATAATCAAGCTTCCAAAATATACCAATTGATTTCATTTTTATTTTTCTATTTAAAATTTGTGTATTTTTTAGAAATATTTGGTTTCTTATCTAAACTAAACAAAAATAATAATCAAATACTGTTTTTTCCTTTTTGTAGTCAGACTTTTACTTTAATTTTTCAAAAAGGTGCATAACAAAAACAACACGCTTTGATTTAAAAAACATAACACCAAAACAAAAGGGAACCGAATTTAAACTTTCATCTGTTATATTTTGGTCATTAAACCCTTTTTTCTTTATTTTAATAAATTTTGGTTATTAAAATCATAATATGTCTATTTTGATACACCATTAAAAAAATATATAGTCATTATTGGTTAATTTTATCATTACGAGCAAATTAACAAACAAATAAATCTAACTTTGAATTAAAATCATATAGATCAGATGAATGAGTGAGAATATAGAATAACAGTGATAGTCAAGATAATTATATTTTTTTACGTTAAAGGATTAAAACACACTTTAGAAATTTAAAAAATTTGTAAACCAAAAATAATTATTATTTTTTTAAATTTGACCACGTGAATAGAGATTTTAAAAGCTGGCTATAATATAATAAATCATAAACTTTAATAACTAAAAGGAAGTAAAGCCGAGGATCAACGATCAAGAAGTGTATGGGAAAGTCTTTAAAAAAAACGCATCTTATCATTTGACGCGTGGGTCCCATTATGTCTTTAAAAGACAAAGAATGAAATATATATATATATATAATATTTTCAGATATTTCGTCGTCTTTACCCTCCAACAAATGAATATCTGGAAATTCCTAAAGAAAAGAAAAAAGAAAAAGAATATCCGGAAATTTTCAGTTACACCCTTCCGCGTGGCGCGTGATCTCACGTGGCTTTTTTTCTTTGGTCAAAAGAATTTGATTAAATTGGAAAAGAAAAGAAGAAGTAAGGTACTTGTTTTAATTAAAAAAAGAAAAGAAAAGAAAAGGCAATCCCATTTTTAACTATATTTATCGAAATTCCAGTTAAATTAAAAATAGAAAAAGTAGATCATCTCAAAGTTTTGTGTAGCATTTTCAACCTAAATAAAATAAAATAAAGATTCGAATTTTGTAAATAAAAAATAATTATAAACCAAACCTAAACACCATTGAAAACAAACAATACGTTATCTCTAGACATAATATTTATTGGAAATTTAAAAAATTTATTCCATACCTAAACTTTAAAATATCTACTTTATTTTGTTTTTAATAAAAAGAACTATAAAATGAAAATGAACATTTTTTATTTTAGTTTCCTTTATTTTACAAACTAAGCTTGATAATAACATTACTAAATATTACCTTTTAATTTTCAAAAGGGTTTTTCTTTAGTTAAAACAAATCAAACCAGTAGATAATCCAAGAATCAAGCTTCAAATGCCTCCCAAATTCAAACCATATTTTTATATTCATTTTTTTAATCTCAACCATCTCTGCCATTAGTGGATTACAATGCAAATAAATAATAAACAATTTCACTAATTTCCCACTTGAAATCTGATTTATAATTAAAAAAGAAAAGAAAAATAAATAAATAAAGGTTTAAAAGAATAACTGCCTGCGCTATTTGACTGCCAACTGTTTGTTTGTCGAAGGTCAACTACCCAGGGCCATAAGATATATTTTAAATTTTAGCATAAAAGAATGAAATAAAATAAAATTTATTGATATGTATTTATGACGTATGATTGCGTCAGCTGGATCATTAGAGCATGCCAATTGCTGCTACAATTGCGTGCTCCACGTTGGGGGCTGCGCTAAATGTTTTTATCTTTTTTTAAATTATAAGTATAATTCGAGAATTAAAATCGAAACCTATAACTCTATAAATATCTATATAATTTGATAAAAAAAAATATGTATAAAACAAACCAATATTATAAATTTATTCCTCAAATCGTAATTATTTAATAGATATTTAGACTTCCAATATTTCGTATAATATATTTTTATTTTACCAGCTATCTAATATTTTTATTTTACCAGCTATCTAATATGTATATGACTTTTATTTTTATTCCTTTTGAATTTTCAATTTTACGTTCTAAATATATTTAATGGGATGAAACACTTTTTAAAATTGGACTTACAAGGCACACTATTAAAAATTAAAGTATTTATTAACATTTTTTTCAATCTTTTAAATACAAAATTAAACAAATTAAAATTTTAGAGACCTATTACATATAATTGTCAAGTTCAATGATAACTTATACTTTAATCTAAGTTTTATTTATTTGTTTATTGGTTTAATATTTAAGATAGTTCTATTTTAATTTATAAGTTGCTAGAAGTCTATCTTAGTTCATAATTTTTTTAGTTTATTGTATTTTAGTTATCGAACATTCAAATTTTATATTTTAATCTAGGAAGCTTGAAAAATACAAAAGCAAAAAACAACAACAAACAACCATTTAATTTTTCTTGTTATTTGTTACATGTTGATATATGGATTCTTAGATTGGTTATTACGAACATTAAATTTATCGGTAATAATTAAAATTATTATTTATTTAAAATTTAAAGACTCGATACACATTTTTAATTTTTGGAACTTATTTGAAATATATTAAAAATTTAGACCCAAATAATTTAAACTTAATTATTTATATTCTTGAATATTTTATGATTTTAGCTGTAACATAAATGTAGTCCACGTGGAGTTGAAAGTTTAAGTATAGTTCTGCCAAAGATCAACAATTTGATTGATTCAAGTCAAAAATTTATTTAATAAAAATAATTGTTTAAATATATTAACCATCTACCTCAAAACTTTAAAAGTGTTTATATGTCAGCTGTCAGGCACAATTGGCATGCACTTTTGACTTTTAGAAAATTATATATATATATATATATATATATATATATATATATAATTTATTATTCGGTAGATTTAATTTATTGATTTAAATTATTTTTAGTAATTGAAATTTCAAATTTGTCTCAGTTTCAATCTTAGAACATTTTAATTACCAAATTAAAATAATAATAATAACAACAATAACTATTATAAACCCACAACCTTCCAACAAGTGACTATTTTGATTATTGAAATACTATTTTACCATGTATTTGTCTACCTTATCTTCGTATTCAAGATTTAAGTACATTATTACGTTAGTATACACATCTGAAGCTATGCATTATCGATTTGTTAAAAATAATAATATAGTAAAGACCATAAATGATAATTATTTTAAAGTCCGCCGTGATGAATATACATATAAATTAAAATGAAACAAATTCAAAAATTGAATCAAAATAGAGAAAATCTTAAATTATTTGACTAATTGAAATTTAAACCTTACTTTATTTGATGTGTCATTTTTAAATACATAAAAACAAAATTTGAGTCTAAGTTGATACTTGATAGCTGGATTCACTAGGTAGATGATACTTGCAAGGGAGGATATGCTTGATGCCTAGTTGTATTGTGCATGGTCTCACTCGGCATAATTTTTTTTTCCTTCTTTACTATATATATAGTTTTCAATTTTAATGAAAATAATATTTATAGGTTAAAAGAAAAAAGAAATACTCACGCGTACGAGTTTTTACTTTCACATCGATCTAATTTTCGAAACAAAATAATAGAGACGGAATTAGGAAAAAAAAACGTCACCAACTCAATTGTACATGTAATTAACCAAGTGAGATATATATATTTCGAGGTTCAAATCCCTACATATTTATAAAATTTAGAGATTTAATAGACATTTTTTTTTTCTAAATTCAAAATTCTATTAGGGGTCGTCTCTTTTGAGAATATAGATGTGATCTGAAATTTTATATGCTTGGAATTTTAGACGGTTTGACATATTTAGATAGTGAGGTTTATTTTGTTGGAAAATTTATAAAGATGTTTAAAAATATTTCGTTTAGTTTACGTAATTATTATTGGGACGTTTTAAATTTATATAAGGTTGGAAAATGTTTCTACCAATATTCATATAATCTATATATTGATTTAATCTAATTTACATTTATATAATAGAATTGTTCTTAATGATTTAATCATTTGTTTTTTAATTAATTTCGGATGTGATAATTTGTGTATGTTATTTTTTAGAACAACTGAATTTATATTTATATAAGATTTTTTAAAAAATAATTAATATCAAGTATAAATTTTCAATTTCAACTTGAGTAGTTAAAAAAAAAAAGATAAGCATGTATCATTTATGTTATCTTGGTAAAATTTATTTATCGTATTATCAAATTTCTTTTTTTTTCTTTAAGAAGAAACATGTCATATGTTTGTTGGTCGTTAAAATATGTTGCTTCAAAATTATATACTAAAAGATAATAAATATATGTGATTTAAAAAAAATAGTAGTAACTACCCATTCTCACATGCATTCATCCAAATATTCTTATAAATATTCCTATCGAGGACATATATCTAGATTATCGAAGAACAACCAGCCTTTTACACACGACATTAAAGTCTAAAAAACTTCTAAATTGAGCATAACCAATTAAAATGTTGAATCCTCGTCCCATGTGTTCTTGAACCAACTAAAATAAATTAAAAAACCAAACTTGGAGGGA
Source organism: Momordica charantia (assembly GCF_001995035.1). The sequence goes on along the minus strand of NW_019104534.1, from coordinate 925,481 downwards.
AAGAAAACACTTCAAAAAACCGTTATTAACAATACATCTATTCTCAAGTAGTCATGAAAATATTCTTATAAATATTCCAATGTATTTAGATTATCGAAAAACAAACAACCTTTTAAAGGTAACATTGAAATATACAAAATTAATAATTTGAATGTAACCAACCAAAAGATTGAATATTCCTTCCCACGTGTCGTTGAACTAGCAAAAAAAAAAAAACCGAAACTTGGAAGGAAAGGAAAACACTTTAATTGTGTTAATTCAAAGTTAGTAATAATTACAAGAGGAGAGGTTAGCTTATAATTGAAAATTGGAGAAGAATAATAAAGAAGATGAACAACAGCGAAGAAGCTTCCAAGATCCGGAGCCGTGGCGGTCCGGTCCGCGTGAACGTGTTTACGCTGTGGAACCAAAAAACTGGAACCTTCGGAGCCATCTTCCTCCACTCGCCTTCCCACACCGCGTACCGCTACGCCCCTTTAAAATTATATCCAAAAAATTAATAATTTATAATTAAAAAAAAAGGTCCATCTTCCAGTCGCCGTCAAACAATCTCCTACGCGTTCCCACTCACCCACACGTTTCTTTTTCTTCCCCCAATCTCCATTTCTTCTCTGTTCCTTCGTATATATATCATCCACTCCCCCAATTCCCATTATCACTTCCCAATTCTCTTTTCACATTTGCTTCTTTGAATTGAATGACCTCTTCCTTTCATACCCAGATTGAGATTTTTTGATCTGTTTCTGTTTCTGTTCTGTTCTTGGGTTTCATGGAAATTACCTCGTTCCCATTTCTTAATCAGGAGGAGTTATTGCCCATCTATAGTCTCTTCTCGGACATGGATAATTTCAGTGTGAATCAGAGCTCCAAAAAGCGGCGACGTCAAGATGGCGATGGCGATGACCAGAGTCAGAGTTCTTTCGATGGCAACGACTTACTAAAGCTCCCCTTCTGGTACGATCAGGAAGAGAAGCAACAGCACTGGGTTATGGATTCTAATCAAGAAAATGCAAACTTTGAAGCTGATTTCAAGCGGGAATTCGGAGTTTCCGAT
>NW_019104534.1:885098-923397 GCF_001995035.1 Momordica charantia | reverse complement strand
TTTGACGACGAGATGGCGCCGGAAAATGGGCTCCGATCGGCGACTGCGATTCAGTCCAGGGATCATATTGCTCATAATCTTCTCCACCATGGCCTTGCCGGCACTGGCTTCCTCTAGTGAAGAAAATTTCTCAAGTTCCTCTTAATTTTTTTTTATTTCCATTGTTTTTGGCTATAATATAAATTGCTATAGTCATGTTTAAAATAAGGTAATTATACTTGTAAGTTGGTGGTGATTTTCCCATCATGGAAAACAAAAAATCGTTAGTTTAGGTGATTTTTAGTGGTTAGTGGTGCTGGTATTAGGATTTATGGATATGTAATCCAGCCATGTTTCAAGTTATAGAGTTATAATTGATACATATTTCTTATGTGAAATTATACTTCAAACATCAAAATTCCAATCAATATATAAGTGGGTTTTGGCAATTATCAAGAGATCCAACCAAATAGTAAAATTTAACCTAAAATTTTGGATACCATGTTACATCAAAGATGAGGCAGATTAGTCACGAAGTTTGGATACGGTTTCCCGATCGAATCCATGGATTGACTTGAACTTACTTTGAGGGCTTCCTTCTTGGGCTCTAGGCTCAACAACGTTCACTCTTCCATCTTCAGCCAGCGAAGATTGCTACAACAACGTTCGCTGACACAAGGATCTATGGGTAGGGCCACTTAGGTTAGGAGGCATTGTCCCCCTCGGTTCTTACCAACCTTCGGTGTGTAATGGACATGTTGCTAGCTTCAACTCGCACACTACACGGAGGGTTCTTTTAAATAGATTACTCATCGAGTCTGTCTCTGTAAAAATTTTGCATCATCAGTGGATTCGCGCAAGTGTATCCACACCCACCAAACTGGAGGAATCTTGCGCATTAAGCGAAAACACATGTTTATAGTATACCTATTATTCTCATTGTTAGTTAATTTCGAGATGAAATTTATGAATATTGATATCCAGTACAAATATAAATTTATTAAAATCCTTATCTTAATTTTATTGCTTGAAATGAAAATAAGATCTGCCAATCTAAATTTAACTCAATTGGTTAAGACACGATCAAAATATTGTGAATTGGATTGACGTTGAATCTCATCCATGTTTTATTAAAAAAAAGAAAGGGATGAAAATATGATTGGGGTCAGCCAGCCGCAACATCAACATTTTACTTACTTCCATCCCCGATCTTCACTTTTTAAAGTTTTTAATTTAACCACTTTACGTTTTGGCATTTGAGGGAGATTCATAATTCACCAATCAGAATGTTTACTTTTGGGGCAATCGAGAAAAGCAACTTAATAAAAATAAAAATCAAATTCAAATATTATATTTAATATTCTGTTTGATTTTTAATTGTTATTTTATTGACACATTCCAAGATTCTTGATGTAGATTAGAATTTTGCAATGGATACATTTGAGTTTCATAAAGTAAACCATTTTGCAGAATTAATAATATAAAATACTAAATTATAATTTCAATCACGAATAATAAATAAATTTAAAAACCCATAAACTTTTATATTGCACCTAATATGTTATTGAAATTTGAAACGTGTTTATTAAATATTTTACTTCAATTTTATATTTAATAGATTTATAATTTTTTTTCCTTAAATTCAGCGGGATGGAGAGTTAAAAATAATTTTATAATTTTGAAATATATTAGACACAAAATTAAATTTGTTGTGCTCTCAAATTTTTGAATTTGGACCAAACATGGATAACAAAAACATCTGCTGAAATGCTTATCTGTCTTGATCATTGCATTGAATGAAACATATCAATGGAGTATAGTGAGAGAGAGAGCGCGGGGATGCGTGAGAGCGTGCCACGTGGAAGGCTGTCGTGGTTCTAACAATTTTTCCATTGTAAAAGAACTGGGAAGAACGAATCGCGATTTCCCACATGTCAGGTGGACAAATGGATGTCAAAGGAACAAAAAATTCGTCAGCTCTGTTATTTTTTGAGGTCTCATTCTCCTCCGCTTCGTTAAAATTTCACCACCCACGCACCAAAACCGAAAGTTTAGAGAAACCGAGAGAGAAATAGCTAGCTGGGTTTCATTGATTTTGGCGAGCAGATTCTGAACCAAGCCAAAAAGGCATATGGAGAATCTTCAGGAGGTTGAAGAAGACGGGGAGGGACCCGCCGCCGTGGAGGATGAAGAAGTGGAAATCGGAATCGTGGGTTCCAGCTTGACTCTGGAGAAAGTCGCCGCGGCCAAACAGTACATCGAGAACCATTACAAGGCTCAAAAGAAGCACATTCAAGAGCGCAAGGAGAGGTTTCACAATTTTCCCACCATTTCCCCCTTTTCCCCCCTCTGAATCTGATTCCATCAATGATCGCCTCTGAATCTGATTTTATATCATGTCTTCTTCACATTTGACGCATTTGCGGAGATGGGTTCTGGGCAGCTGATTTTTGTCTTGATTTGTTGTTGTTGTTAAGCTTTAAGAAATCAACTTCCTGTATTAATGATGTTTTGCTTTTTGCAAAACGGGTTATATAGCTAGAGAGAGGCGTATACTTGCGGAAAAAGTTAAAAGGGTAGGAGAAGTATATAGCTTTTGACTTGGGTTATAAGCATAACCATAATTCCTCTTTAGTAGTACACTTTTGTCTTTGTATTGTCTGTTTTTATTCTTTCATTCGTCCGAACGAAAGGTCTCAAGAGTATTTGGAATATGCAAGATGCTACCTTAAATTGATGAGTTGATCTATCATAGGATTTTTGTCAGCTAAGCGATATCAAGAGTTGTTTTCATTTTTTTTTTTTCTCATTTCCTATTCATATATGAAATTGAAAAGTGTTTATTTAGTGGCAGAGGCCCTTGAATTCAACCGAGCCGTCCATGACTTGATACCTTTTAGGCAAATTTTCAAACTATCAAATTACAAGTTCAGATATTAGTCTCTACATTTCTACCAAACAAACATGGGGGTCGAGAGAATGTGGGTTGTCTTGCCCCTTAGTGATATGTGCGTGTTACAACATTTACCCGTTCAAAATTTTCTTGACCGTAAAGTTTCCTTGACCTCTAAAAGTTCATTAAAATTTTACAGCCAAGGTGCATTTTGTACCTGTCTTGTTCCCAACATTTGGGGCATAAAACTCTGTAAAATGTATTAGTTTTTTTTTTTGGCTTTCAATGTTTCAATGCCTGCTTGACATAATATTTCATTGTAAATGATTTTGGAATTTGTACTAACAACAATGTGGCATGTTGATTAGATTAGGGACTGAATTACGGATTCTATAACAGATGAGGCTGGTTCTCTTGACTTATTTTAACATCTGTAGGCGCTCTGTGCTAGAAAAGAAGTTGGCATCTTCAGATGTCTCAGAAGAAGAACAAATTAATCTTTTGAAGGACTTGGAGCGCACGGAGACTCATTACATGAGGCTGAAAAGGCATAAAATTTGTGTTGAAGATTTCGACCTTTTGACAATAATCGGGCGAGGTGCTTTTGGGGAGGTTGGAAATAGATATGATTAATTCTGTGTCAAATATTTATGACAATATCTTGTAAAAATACCAAATTGCGTCCTTTGGACAACGTTTTTGATGGATAAACTATGATATGTTCACTACATTTCATATTAATATCTCTTGAGAACTAAAATGTGCTCACAAGTTGTTTGTGATGGACAATATTTTTTTATCCAAACATGTTTTGTTTTGTTTCTTATATTTTAACTTTCCACTTTAGTTTTGCCTTATTTCTAGGAGAAAATATTGTTTAATGTATATTTAGTATTATTTTACAGGTCAGACTTTGTCGGGAGAAGAAAACAGGCACTATATATGCCATGAAGAAGCTGAGGAAATCAGAAATGCTCAGCAGAGGACAGGTAAGAGCTGACGTGTAAATGGTCATTTCAACTTCTAAATGTTTTAACTTTCAATAAATATCTTCTTTATACTTGTGTCATTCAATGGGAATGCTCTTTCATACTGAAATTTGTACAAGAATTGCTTAGATGAAAAGAAAGCTCAACGAAGTTGAAATAGATTATTCTTCTTCCCTAGACTTTTCCATCTTTTTTGTGTAAATATACCAGTCTTTTTTTTAAAGAAAAAACTTGAATTTGATATTTGGAATGATCGACTCAGATACCAACAACTGTCTTCTACCTTGACTGACCTTTAAATATTGGGTATTCATTAATTTGACGTAAAAAAGATCATTTAATCATCAGAAAAACTTAGATTGATTTTCTAAGACCTTTCCATCTTTGAAGAGAGATGAAGTGGAATCTTTTCCTGCTGCTCTTTTTGAGTGTGATTAGTGTCCTGCAGTTCTGTTCCTGTTCGCGTGTTTACTTTTACAGAAATCATGCAAATAGACATCGGTATGCATTTGATAAGCATTCATATTTGCAAGGAAAATCTGTAAAATGTATATTAGTAGAATATACTTTCAACTTCCATCTGATTGCTCGTCATAATCTTTAATATCCTAGCCATTTCTTTGTTTAACTTTTTGTGGTGAACATGCTTCTTGATTTAGAGGAAAGGACAGATCCTTTCACTTGATTTGAGAAGTCCTTTAGTTTTACTGTGGCTTTTGTCACCATTGTGGAAAAGATGTTATTGGATCCATTCAACCATGCAACATAATAGCTTCTGCACCATGGGAATGTTCTGGTTTACCTTCTCTCACTTGTCTGATATTTACAACATAGGTCGAACATGTCCGAGCTGAAAGGAATTTACTTGCAGAAGTTGCGAGTCACTGCATTGTGAAACTCTATTATTCCTTCCAAGATACCGAATACTTGTATCTGATTATGGAGTATCTTCCTGGAGGTGACATGATGACTTTACTGATAAGGGAGGAAACTTTGACAGAAACCGTGGCTAGATTTTACGTGGCCCAAAGTGTTCTGGCAATAGAGTCAATTCATAAACATAACTACATCCACAGGTTGGTTTATAATGTTGGTGGAAAATCAAATGACAAGCTAGATTGCATCTAGTATATCTCCAAGTTCATTGTGTGTCTTCATACAACTTTAAAACGTGGTTCGTGCGTTTCTGTTGATCTAATTTTTCAGAGACATAAAACCTGATAACCTTCTGCTGGACAAAAGGGGTCATATGAAGCTCTCTGATTTTGGTCTTTGCAAGCCTCTTGACTGCACAAATCTGTCTGCTATAAATGAAAATGAAGTCCTTGATGATGATAGCTTGCACGATACAGTCGACGTGGATGAGAGCTTCCCAGGTAAAAAAAGCGGGAGGCGCTGGAAGAGCCCTCTTGAACAACTTCAGCACTGGCAGATTAACAGAAGGAAACTGGTACAAGAAAAACTCCCTTCATGGCCTACTGTGGAATCCTATTGATCTTCAGTGTTTATTCACATATTTTTTAGTAAGAAACACCAGCAAATTCTGTTTTTCTGACACTGGAGAATCCAAGTGGCGGCCACTCTTTTACTTCTATCAACTACTTGTCCTTCTACTTTTGAAATTGTTAGGCACCTTGATACCTATTTATTATTTCTGCATGGGGTGGTATAAAATCATTAGAGAATGGAGACATGCGAAACATAGACGACATTTAATATTAAGTACTCTTTTCCATTCATCTTCAGGGGTCATAGTTCACGCCTTCACGGCTCTTTGCTATCATTTTACAACTCTACATTGTCATTAATGCCAGGCATTTTCCACGGTTGGCACTCCAGATTACATAGCTCCAGAAGTGTTGCTAAAAAAAGGATACGGTGTGGAATGTGACTGGTGAGTTGATCAAATTTGTTTGTATGGCCTTTTGCAATGAAAATTTCCAACAGTAGTCAATATATGAAAATTTCCTACTATCTCCAAAATAAATGGGAGATGGAAATGACAATGATCTGGAATAAAGGGTTAACTACTTTATCTTTGTGATTGTACATCATTAGAATGATAGACGATATTCTCTCCTCCCATTGGAAATTCTCAATTATGATTATTTTGTCACTCTGTTATAAGGTTTGTTCGTCTTCATTGTTCCCTATCCCTTACTTTATTGCTTCTTTTTCGTCTTAATAACAAATTGTAATTGCTTCAATGTCATCATGAGGGACAGATTCTTATACATATTCCGGTTGCAGGTGGTCTCTTGGTGCAATAATGTATGAAATGCTTGTTGGTTATCCACCATTTTATTCTGATGATCCAGTAACAACATGCCGAAAGGTCGACTCTAAAATTACACTTGTGAATTTGTTCATAAATAGGATATCTGATTTCCTTGTTGCTTCCTTCTTTGACTGTGTGAGTAGAATGCCATTATTCATTTCTATGTCCAAATATACTAATTTCGATGACATTGGAATCTCTTCTTAAGGCTTTTATAAAATCCCTATATGGAATAGAGGCAGCTAGCCACTGCCTAGTAGTAATGTTATTTCTGTTTATTAGAACTTTCCACAGAGATTTTACTTTGTCACACTCGTTATGATTTTTCTATATATTCTTTTTCTAATGAGAAACAAGCAGTAATGAAACTAAAGAAAGATACAAAAGAGGAAGAGAAAAGTCTCAACCCACAGTGAAAGGAAGTTAAAAGAAGTCTTTGTAGTTCACCTAATGCTGTCATAAAGGAACTTTATGAGTAGTCATTTGTAAAGCATTGCTTCTATATGTTAGTCTAGTTTGAAGAGATACGCTACATGGTCTATTTCTCATGTCTTTTTTCTTTTATCTCGTGGTTCACAAGTTAAACTTCTTTTTTTTCTTTTTGGGATAAGAAATGTTCAAGTTAAACTAATGCTTGCAGTTGAACTCTGTATTATCAGATTGTACATTGGAAAAATCACTTAAAATTCCCCGATGAGATAAGATTAACACCTGAAGCAAAAGATTTGATCAGTAGGCTGCTTTGTGATGCCGAGCATAGGCTCGGTACTGGAGGTGCAGACCAAATCAAGGTCAGTTATCCTCAAATAAGACATATGTTGGTGTTCTATTCTTAATGTTTTATATATTGACAAGAAACCTATAGGCTCACCCTTGGTTCAAAGATACCGTCTGGGACAATCTCTATGAAATTGATGCAGCATTTAAGCCCGAGGTCAATGGGGAACTTGATACGCAAAATTTTATGCAATTTGATGAGGTGAGGTCTTATAGATGATCTTTTGCATTTGCTTAAATATTGGGCGACAAATCTGTTTCTGTTTGATGGTGACCAACTTTTAACTGTATGAATGTTCCTCAAAGAATTGGGCATGGTGTTTAAAAGATGGCCCTTGGTGGCAGTCAAGAGATTATTGATTCAGATTGTGTGATACCAGCATTTAGAAACACATTCAATTAATAGATTTACATGAGTTCATCTAGGGACTCTTTCAAATTCACACCATTGTTTAAGAAAGAAATAAAGCAATTTTTTACTCAAAGAGAGAAAAAAAGAGAACAAAATAGAGCAAATATGTACTTTCTTATGCTGATCAAGCTACTGTTTTGTAGGTTGATCCACCACCGACTAGAAGCGGATCTGGACCGATAAGGAAGGTAAGTTAATTAATTTTTTTTTAGTGTGATTGATGCAATGTAGAACAGAATAAGATCTTTATACATGAAAAACAACTTCCATAACATAGAGTCAATTTTCATTTTGCTAATGATTAAACCTTTTATATTTTTGCCCCATTGCTTTCAAATATTATAAACCCACCTACTCTTATCATTTTTTCAATTGCTACAGTTTATGTTTGTCTTTTTTGAACCAGGAACAATTCATTGATAAAATGATAAGAAATGGGAGTACAAAGAAACAAACTACCAAAAAGAGAATAAAAAAGAAGAAAAACTAAACAGTGAGTATAAAATCATCCCAATTTAAGCAAATGTCATGGAAATGAAAATCCATAAACAATTTAGAAATAGAACATCGCTGTGAAGCTCGTTAAGAAGCTACATCAAATCGATCAGACCAACAACCATGCTTGTTTTGAAAGATTTGGTGATTGCATTACAGTTTATGTTTATTGTTTTGACAATACAATAAAAAATATTTTGGTATCTGATTTTCTCCATTGACTTTCTACCAGATGATGTTGACTCCCAAGGATCTTAGTTTTGTTGGTTATACATACAAAAACTTTGAAGCTGTCAAAGGTTTACACCATTCATTTGGTAGGAATTTTCTTCTTTCCCGATTTTGTTCTCTGGTGATGGAATTTATGCTGCTGGCTTAAAAAGTAATTTCTGCATCTTAGACATATTATACTCATCATCATTTCTCTTTCAATTGGCTAGAGCTTTAATGTTATTACACTCACCAATAATGGAACTTGCACACTTATTGCAGTGGAGGAGTTTGTAGTGCCTAGTAGTTTACTGCTTCAGGATGGGTTTCTAAGGACTCTTAAAACAATTGCGATAGTTATTGACCTGTCGAAAAATCTCCTCTCATCAAATTATCCTATATTGCGTTTGTCTCTCAATGCTCCACCAAGATGCTCACATTTATAAAATATCCAGGATTATTCTTGGAAACCAAATATAGTATCATCAGATAGTTGTTCTGTGAGATGAGTAGACGTGCGCATAAGCTGGCTCAGACGTGAAAAGAAGAAAGAAAAGAAATAGGTGCATATTTGTAACAGACTAACAGTCATGTTTTTAGTAGAATTATGAACTATGTCAAAGGAGAAAATGGAGAAACACCTCTGCACTGCTGTGGAGCATTAGGATCAGTTAGAAAACAGAGAAACTTGTTGAGGTGGTGCCACTGTGACAAATTTAGGACATAAGCCCATTTTTCCTGCTTGATATATGGATTTCAATGACACACAGCAGCTTCTATCTTTTATCTGCTAACGATGACTGGGTTTAATTCTTCTTTCTGAACCGTGGTTACTTTCTCAAACATACATTCTGTTCCTTCACTTTCTGCAAAGCTCATTCTAACTTTTACATCGTATCACCTGAATCGAGTATGGTCGAAAAAATTCCTAAACATATATAGTTAGTTTTCCCCTCTTCTCACTTTACCAACTCCTTGATTCTCCTTTCTGCTGAAAGTGACAAGCTCTTATCTAAAAAGTGACTAAGGTTTGAGTTAAAACAAACACACCATGATCTTGTTGACATTCTTGTTCATCCGATTCCTCATGTTACAGATTTGAAGTCGAGCACCGGCCCGACACGGACTTCCTCTGTCGACTCTACTCAGAGTAAGAGATTCAAGTGAACCATACATATCGGTATCGACTAGTGCTTTAAAGTTGTTCTATGGCGACCTTCTAACCAACTTGCGGATATCTTGTACAGGTGACTCAGCATTGAACTACTCCACCACCTGCTCAACAGATGACAGGGAAGCAGCCATACTGGCATCATCAGGGGATGCTTTGTCACAGTAAAAATGCTAAAGAGAGACCTGTCTGAAGAAGATGGTGGCCAAGCACCTGCTTATTTTTCAGCCAGGTGGTGCCTGTGAGCAAAGGAATTTCCAAGTTCCAAATTGTTTTTGCAGAGTTCATGTACAGCGTTTTGGTTTAGGAACTCAACATCCTCCCTCCCCCCCTCCATGTGAGACTGAGTTCTCTCTTCTGAGGCATTGACTGCCCAGGTTGGCTCATAAAACTACCCTTCTCTTGCGGCAGTTTCTGGTCCCTTCTTCTTCTTCTTCTTCTTCTTCTTCTTGATTGATATCCATGAAGCTGTGCTCAGAGCTTTTGGTGTCTCTCAAGTGTCATTTTCAATATTCATTTTTTGACGTGTTGCTCACAAAATTCCTTGCTACATTGGAAAAACAAGTGCTTTTTTATTTATCCAATCAGGCTGAATATATAATTTTGTCTCTAATGTATACGCTGTAAAATGTTCGGTTTTATCAAAGATGGTATGAGGTGACTTGTTAATATCATCTATTTTCCACCGCAATGTATTTCATTTGATTTAACATGAATCATAACAGAACATGTTCGCTAAAAGAATTCTTTATAAGCTCAAAGTGACAGTCTAGGTGGCAAGGGCTTGAGATTTCTTAGTCATACTGATTACGTTCAAATCTTCTGATAAGCTTAACACCAAAAACCTTTGATCTCTCTCGGGTCTGGATTTTGGAGCGGATGCGAGTGCCTCTATGTATAAGGGAGCAAAGCTTCAACTACCAGCTATAAACAAACACAAGAAGATTCTTTATAAAGACTAAATATGAACTTTTAATGTGAATTGATCCTAACTTGTCCCCCTTTCAATCTCCCTTATTTGTATATATATAAAAATGAAATCAAGTCTAAGTGTGACCATTATCATCACGAAACTTGATAAGAGTACATACAAATTTGAGGACCATTGTCATATTTAAATAAATAAAAGTCTTCAAACATGATCCACGTCCAAGCATTACATCAATATAACTAAGTTGAAAGTGACCACATTTCATTTCATGATAATATTTATGACAACCTTATATCATGTAACTAATTACTTTTAGTAATTCGTATGCGGTCCGAACTGGGTGTTGCATTAAGTTAGAGAGTTTCGCGATAATAGACTTAAATGGTTAGGTAATGACTTTCTCTCCGACATTTTAGATGATGTTGGATTTACCGTGCTTGCTGAAGCCACTGCTATTTTTAGTGAATTATAGCTAACATTCCTGGTTCTTTTATCTATATCACCACTTTATTTTTGTCGAATAGAACATATTTATTTAAAGTATGGAATATTAAAGAATCGAGTGGTGTACTTTCTTGCCACGAACCATGTGCAAGAAAAAAAATGAAAACATTTTTTCAATATTAAAACCAACTATATTTTTGCAAGTTGTCATGCCAAAGAGCAATACTATCATCACAGCTTCTTAGAGGGCATTTGGGCACAAATTGAGTTTAATATAACTCAAATTGAAAAACAAAACTTACATTTACGACCGTTTTGATAACTGTTATTTAATTTTCTGCGATTTTGAAATTCTATGTAAATTTAAAAAAAGAAAAAATAGTTTCAAAAACAGGTTTTTTTATTCAAAATCTGATTTTTTATTATAATACTCAATTTTTTTTCTTTCTCATATTTATCTCTAAAAAATTTATTTCTCACTCTAAAATTTTTTATTTCTAAATTTCTCTCTACGAACTTTATCTTTTTCTCTCTAAAATTTTCATATTTTAAATATTTATTTCTAAATTTCTCTCTACAAACTTTATTTTTTCTCTCTAAAATTTTCATATTTTAAATATTTATTATTATTTATCGTTCTCCAAACTTATATGTATTTTTTTTTTCGACCAGTTTCATTTCCCTCCCTACAAATTTAATATTTTTTCTAACTTTTTTATCTCTAGAATTTCATCTTTTATAATTTTTCTTTGACTTTGTAATCTATTTTTTACTCTTAAAATTATATTTTATTTTCTCATTCAATTTTCTTTACGTAACTTTTATTTATCTTTGTATTTATTTATTTTCTCCAAAAATTATATTTTGAATCTTGTTATTATGTCTAAATTTGTTTTCCTATAATTTTTCTCTTCCTTTATAATTTCTTTGTTTTTTTCTTTTAACATATCTTTTCCTCTCGACTTTATTTTTTTTCTCTATAATTTTTCTCCTTTTGTCTTTAACTTTTCTTTCACTCTTTTTATTTCTTAATCTTTTTTATTTATCTCTCTAAAATTTATCTTTCAAAAGTTTATTTACATCTACCTAAACTTCTATTTTCATGTCTTTACATTAGGGGAAGACAAAAATTTCCCCGTCCCCGATTACATTAGGGTCGGGTCCCAAAAATAGGATATGTATGTCTCGACCTCGTCCCCGTCCCGATTCCATTTTTTAAATAATTAATTTATATATTTATTACACTTTTTTATACTTAAATTCTAAAAATAAATAAAAACAATTATAAAACCGATAATTTTTCTCGAGAACATCTCTCGGACCCAAGAATGAGGTAGAGACGGAGACTCCAAATTTTCACGAGCACGAGAATGGGGGAGAGCATCCTCTCGCACCCACACCATTGTCATCTCTACCCTACATCAAATTTTCTCTCTCTAATATGTATTTTTAATTCTCTAATCTTATAAAAACAAAAAACTGAAAATGGTTACCAAATATGTTTTGATTTCTCTTTTTTAAAAACAAAAAATAAAAAATAGAACATATATAAAAAAGAAAAAACTAAAATGATTATCGAACGACGCTTTAGTATTCAAATTGAACAGATAATTTGTTAATCTAAACAACTATGTAAAACTAATTTGAGGACTCATACCTCATACTACATGTTTTTTAAAAATTATAAATCTAAATATTTAGACGATCCAAATATCATTAGAAGCATACTCTTCAACTCCAAACAACAAAAATCGAAACTTTCCAAATTCACAAACCAAGATATGTTTGGTGTTATGGTTTTATTGGATCAAGTCATAATCTATGCCCCATAAATATTAAGTTGATGTTGATGGGTAGGCTTATTAGAATATGATAGTTGTCTTCAAACTTTGCCATTTCCACGGGTTGAAGTTGAATAGACGCACTCATTGAAGGAAGTTTCTCATGCAAAAGAGGCCTCTAGTAGGGCAAGTGAAACATTCGAAATTTGTCAAGTTTTAAGGTAATGGGCATGAGAGAAAGAAAGTTCTTGTTCTCGAATAGGTCAAAGTACCATTGCCTATATATGAAAAACTTGATTCTTCAATCATATTTGTACGAAATTATTCCTTTCAAATTAATATATGAGGTGAGACATGAATGCACACCTGTATTAAAAAGAAGTGGGTTCTAAATATGGGTTAATAAGTTAAAGCAATTTCGTTAGTACATGTATGATAAAGATAGAAAGCAGACAGACTCAATCAAAAAAACCTACATAACTAATTCAAATGTATACACTTTATCATTGATTTTATTGGCTGCTTACCATCGACTTAGTTAAGGTTGGATAAAGTTAACTATTGAAAGTAACTTGAAACAAAGTGAACGTAACATATGAATTGTGATATAGTTCTTATGGAGTACTAAAATTACCAAACTACATGAGAGAGAAACTTTCACTTCATGTTCAACCGGTTCAATCCCATTGCGGTTCGCAATCGAACAAAAATCACCGCGACGAGGCATGAAGCCGGTTCAAACCGGTTCAACCGCTATCTTCCCAAAATACTCCGATTCCCAACCTTAGTTTTAATTTATACGCCAAATAGTAGCATGGGCATACTCGTAATTTAGCCCTGACAATTTTCATTGCCGATCAAAGCAATGAGCTTCCTCCTCCATGGCTTCGCATGATGAACAACCTTCAATCTGGAGCTTCAACTCGTACATAAAAATTTTTTTGTTCCTTTTTTGATTTTTTTTACTACTATCCCATTCCGTAGGAATTTTCCAAACCCTCGAATGTCCCGGATCGTAGTAGCTTGAGTTGAGCACGAATATCGACAATTAATTGCGGATTGGAAGTTGAGGTAGATTCATTTCGCTTGAATTCTATTTAATTATTTCGTCGGATTGAAATATCGGATTTCTGCAGTTGGTTTTTAGTATTTATGATTGTTTGAAGTTGGATTGGAGGTGTTTTCCGTATCTCGAGAATTTAGCTTCTAGGGTTCCTTCTTTCAAATGTGCGGTTTCCTGTTATTTTTGGTTGGATAGTTATTAAATGAAGTGTAATTAAGGTAAGGTCAACGAAGTAGAAAAAAAAAAACATTCTTTCAATCTTTTTGGAGCTTCGAGCTGGAAATACTTTTCTAGCAGAATCTTCATCTTGATGGGCATGTGAGTTGGTTATTGGAGTCAAATTTTGGAATGGAGCGGCCATGGAATAGATATGAAAGTGTGCAGATACGGAGTGGAATACCATATGATGAAACTGGATTGCTTCCCAGAAATGTAGAAATCTCCTAAAATTAAAGATATTTGAGCACTTGAAAATTTTATTTACTTGTTTTCTTTGGACATAGATGTTAGTCCATTTTTATTACGATTTTTGGTTTTTGTTTGGATCTTGTACTCTCCAAGTGATAATGAACTAGATTACGGTGGTATTAATCAAATGGGCTTTCTATATGCATGTTGAAATGCATGAGTTGATCCAACTACGTGCTTTTTTAGTTTATCTACAATGGCGCCTCTAAGGATTGGTAACTTATTTTTCTTATCTAAATTTTTTTTTTCTAAATTATTATAATAACTTTTAAAGTCAATACTCTCTGGTTCTTTTATCAGGTACTATTTCCCTTTAAATATTGTTGTTTTCTCTTAGTTTGCATTATTGCTGGTATAACAATACAATGCTGGTATAATGAAGCTGCAACGATGTCTATGGTGCATTACTTTTAGAATTTTTAAAGAGTGGTGTCTGGCAGTCTGTAAGGTTATTTGTATTCATTGGAAGTGAGAGGTATATGCACATGGTCAATTGCCGAAGCTTGAGCATATAGAAATTTCTGAAACTTTATCTTTAGAAAAGTTGAGTTTCTTACATATTTTTTCATCTTACAAATATTTATGCTCTCTTAGATATAATACTTACCACCTGACTGGAACATGTGTGCATGTTTTTTACATGAAGGAAATATATATATGAGATTCTTTATGAAGGTACCTTGGTTCATTTAATGAATGTGGGAATACGCTATAGTCTTTGTAGACGACTATTACTATCAGGCCTGTCTCGCAACAATCAGTCTACTTAGTGGACATATTTCTGACATTAAGACACAAATTATCTACTTAGTGGACTGATTTCATACAGACAGTCTTTATCTTGGTCCTCCTCCTTATGTAAATATGTTTCAATCAAATTTCTCTTAGAAAAAGTATTATAAATAGTTAATCAGAAAATTGGTTTTTTATTTTATTGAGATAGTTCTATCTTATTATTCTATACTAGTTAGACTCTTGGCCTTAGAGGACACAAGGAGTTGAGTGATAAGGAGTAAATAGAATAAGAAGTATTTATTCTGATCCAAATTTGTGTTCCTTTAAGTGGGATATTCATTCAATGGGGGTTCCAGAGCTGCGCTTCTTAATTAAATATCGTTTCCTGTGTTTATGTAGTGAAATGCTAGTACTTACTTTTCTCCCAATATTAGGATGTGAGTTCTGCTCATATTTTATTACCTAAATAAATGTTTTGATTCTTATTACTTCTCTTAACAATCTTGGATAGGTAAACCATCTTTTTGTTTCAAAGTATGAGTCCAAAAATCCTTGCTGTGTGTTACTTTGATTTCTTGGGCTATGGCATGGATGATGCGTGGACTCTAACCTGGTGGTGATGTCCAAGTTTGAATTCACTTCAGGTAGCCCAGATAGACCATTACACTCTAGTGGGCAGCGTGGAGCCCACATGGCTGCTCCACTGGACAGATCAGGTAGCTTTCGCGAAAGTGGGGAGAATCCAAGTTTATCTACTCTTCCAAATATGTCCAGAAGTGCTTCTACTGTATCACAAGGAGAGGTTTTAAATTTCTTGCAATGCTTGCATTTTGGTCGAAAGTTGGTTGCTGCAGATGACAAGTCTCATCGTCAAGCAGACTTCAGTAGACAGTTACATCTCGCTCTTAGCATGTCACCGGACAATTCACCATCTAGTTCTTCAAAAAGTAAATTGCCATCATCCGTGATGCCAGAAGAAATCAAGCGAATGAAGACTAGTCTACGTGAGTGCTCTATCAAAGCCAGGTAGTTCTTCATAAACTTTGTATTTTAAATCAAAATATGTCCAAGTTCCGCGTCGGATCCTTTGATTTTTTTGTTATTTTATTTTTTTTTTGGAACAGGGAACGCTTAAAACTTTTCAATGAAGCCTTATCTGTGTTTAACAAGTATTTCCCAAGCGTACCATCAAAGAAGAGGTCTCGATTAGAAGGTTATAAGAATGAGCGGTCCAATTTCATTTTATCTGGTGAGCGGTCAGCCAGGGGGCAAGTAGGCAAGTTTGGGAATCAGAGTCATGCAGTCACTGGTGTTTTTGAACATGAGTTGCAGAAACCTGAAGAACGAATAAAAAATGCTATGCCGAATAAACGCCCAAGAACTTCATTGCCGGATGCAAGGGGGGTTCGTATCTTATGCCTATTACATATTCATGTGCTTTTATGGCTTTTGATTCAATATTTTGACCCTTTTGCATTTTTGTATATGTATGTTTTATATGATAAACTGATTACAATTGTTTCTTTGTAGTTGTCCAAATTGTCTTGCCTTCTTGCAATTGCCAAATCTCATTGACACCCATATATTTCTTGCTTAAATTTGATGTCGTACATAAATGTCTCTTGTTACTAGTAGATTTTTCCTCAAATGTTATTGAGATGTTGCAGTTTTCCTTGAATTTGTGCTGAGATTTATGTTAAATTCAGCTCCTCTTCTGTTCCCTGATGGTTGTCGTGGATTTTAAATTGTACAGATGGATGTTCGTGGTAATGCTCCTGTGAGATCATCTGGGGCTGTGGATAGGGATAGAGATGCACTAAGGCTTGCAAATAGTGGTGCTGTTTCAGGTGAAGATAGGAATTTATCAATTGGCGTTGATGGTTGGGAGAAGTCGAAAATGAAGAAAAAGCGATCTGGAATAAAGCCAGATGTTTCCACAAGCAGTCAATCAACCAAACCAGTAGATAGCTACGATGAAGTTAAGCAGCAATTGCAGCAACGACCTGTTTCTGATGCTCGATCACGAATAAATAAAGATAGCCATGGGTTCAGGTATGACATCTTGAGTCTTGTAACTATCCTTTTATGGCAACTACTTGACCGTGTGGCTGAATGACATCACTTTATGCATCAATTTGGCTACTTTTTTAGGGTAATGATTAATTAGTTATAGTCTACAATACATTGGTCATATACTGATATTTCTGGTGAAGATGATATGATGCTGGAATATGGATGCAAATTCTTGTCACATATATTTTTCTTCAAACCATGGTTCTTGTCAAATATATTTTTATGGAACTGTGCATCGAGAACTCTTCTGTTGCATCTTTGGTTGCAAAGGAACTCTCGTGTTTTTAAAGATGAGTCTTCTACTTTTGACATTTTTCGTAGGAATGTACAGCACACTGTCTCTTGGTGGTGCATCAATTATAGGAAATTCTTATGTAATTACAACCTTTCCATGGTCATGAACAATTGGAAAGCGTTTGTTTAGTTTTTCTGGATGGGGTTCCCTCTACCCCCGCCCTTAGGTTGTTCCTTTAACAAGCAAGTTTCTTATCTTAAATATATATATATATATATTTTTTCTTCATACCATGGTTCTATTGTTGGAGCTTGTATAGTTGAGAATTGCACCTTGGGGAGTATAATTACATGCGATTTATATAGGCCAGGGATTGCTAATGGAGCTTCTGGTGTTGGAAAATCTGATGGTGTCGCCCAACAAGCTGGCTTGGGTATTCGTTCATCCATGTCCAGGACTGATCTGGACGGCAATTCCCTTGTCAATGACAGGAGAGATAATTCTATTGGTTCAGACAAAGAAAGGGTGAACCTCCGGGGTGTTAATAAGTATATCCCTTCCTTCCTTACTACAAATACTCAAATATTTTTATTTTTAAAGGTTCAAAGCCACCTACTGAATGGTCCTCTGAATCTTTTTGCTGCACTTTTGCCCCTTTCATGTGCATTTTCCTTCCTTTTAATTCTTGGATCCTAGTTGGTTTATAATCTTTTACTAGCACTATTACTCATTTGAGATTTTAGAATGTGTTTTACCTCTGTTTTCTTCTATTTTTATCATGCGTTTATGAATCTTCCATCTGTAAATTGATCAGGTCAAATGTCCGAGAGGATTTCGTTTCAACCAGTCCTACATCAAATTCTAAAGTGAATACATCTGTTCGAGCTCCACGATCCAGTTCAGGCGCTGCTCCAAAATTTTCCCCGGTTGTTCATAGAGCAGTTGCTTCTAATGATTGGGATCTATCAAATTGCACAAATAAGCCGCCTGCTGCTGTTGGTGCGAGCAATCGCAAACGCATGACATCAATGCGGTCCTCATCCCCTCCAGTTTCCCATTGGGCAAGCCAGAGGCCACAGAAGATCTCCCGTATTGCAAGAAGGACCAATCTTCCCATTGTTTCAAGTAATGATGATACTCCTCCTTTGGATAGCACATCTGATGTTGGGGGTAATGACACTGGCTTGGGATTTGGTAGACGCATGTCTGGTAGTTCTCCTCAGCAAGTGAAAATTAAAGGTGAACCCTTATCCTCTGCTGCTCTATCTGAAAGCGAGGAATCTGGTGCTGCTGAGATCAAATCTAGAGAGAAGACCCGTAAATCAGATGATTTAGATGATAAATCTGAACAGGGTGTTCAAAAGGTATCTACTTTAGTTCTGTCAAATAGGAAGAGTAAATTGGTTGATGAAGACATTGGAGATGGGGTTCGGAGACAAGGGAGGACTGGGCGTGCTTTTACATCCACTAGGTCTCTCATGCCAATGACCGTTGAGAAGGTTGACACTGTAGGAACTGCAAAACAGCTTAGAAGTGCCAGACTTGGATTTGATAAAGTTGAAAGGTTAAACATATTTTGCATACATAAAGTTTCTAGCCTGTCTTAAATGTCATTGCGGGATTTCTCTTGTTTCAAAATTCTCATTATTTTTCAAATTCCACTCAGCAAGGCGGGTCGTCCACCAACTAGGAAATTTACTGACCGCAAGGCATATAAACGTCAAAAGCATTCAGCAATCAATGTGGCAACAGATTTTCTTGGTAATTGTACTTCAGCTTTGAACAGTAACTTCTTTTTTAGTGTGAGAATTCCTCCCTCTTATCTGGTTTCTCTGATCATGTTTGGTTGAATTTTCTTAGTTGCATCAGATTATGGGCATGAAGAGCTAGTGGCTGCTGCTAATGCTGTCACAAATCCTGGTTTGTTCTTACAACAAATGCATACATTTTTCTCTACAAATGTCAAATCTTATATTATTCTGTGTACATATATTAATCACACTGCAACAACAGGTCGCACTTTTTTCAGCCCATTTTGGAGACAGATGGAGCAATTCTTTCGTTTTATATCTGAAGCAGATATTACGCACCTAAGAAAACAAGTATGGCCTACTCTTACGTTATGCAGACATAAAATACTTTCTCTAACTACCATTCCTACTTTGTGATGTTCATTATTGTTATCTTTAAAAGGGATGGCGAATAAGTCTCTTTCAAGCGTGAGCTGTGTTTAAGATGGTTTTTTTTAAGATTGTCATAAAGCCGTGTCTTTGGCTTAAAAAAATGAAAAACATTTCTTTTATGCTTGATTATTTCATTTCCATAACTTTTGCAGTTTTTTTTTACTGTGAGATATGAGGCACCTTGCATACCATATTTGTGCATCTTGGGTTGTGATTCATCAGCATTTGATCATCTGCATATAGATTGAAAGTGGTTGTCACTTGGCCTAAGTTTGAACAGTGAAAATATTGTGCTTTCTACCATTACTTTTCTTCTTTACCCCTTTATTTTAATCCAGCAGGTACAGCAAAGATGGTTTTTTCCTCTTCTTGAAGTTCTATGAATATTTTATATTTCTGAATCTTGAATTAGTAATTAAATGAGAGAGGGAGAGACACACACACAGTTTGGTTCTATTTCAGATAATCAAGCTGAAATCAATACGGGGAATTTCTATCAGTGAATTGCATAATCTTCCTAAGATATGAGACTTTCTTCTGAAATTTTCTCTGTTTTTAGTCTTCCAGCAGTAGTATTCTATTTCATCCGAGCGCTGATTGACTTTCTTGCCTTTTCTTCCTTGGTTTCTCTGAACATATCATTTCTTTGAACATTGTTGACTAAATTAGTTATGATTTAAAAATTGCTGTAGTTTTATGTCTATCTATAAAAACTTATCCTAATTTTTCGAAGTTGCTGCTTGGTTTCTCTTTCAGGGAGATCTTGAAGGTACCGCATCAGGTCAAAAAGTTGTTTCAGACAAGGACACTTACAATATCAGTCACGATAATTTTGATCACATTGAAAACGAAGCAAGAGGAGAAGTTCCTTTAGAACATATAATTCACGAGTCAAAAGATCATACTGTAATTCCTTTATACCAGAGACTCTTAGCCTCATTAATTCCAGAGGAGGTTGCTGACGACGAAAGTGGAGACACTATGTTTGATAGATACGGAATGCGTGAGTTAGATGAAGATCTCAAACCAAAAAAATTGAGTCACCAAATTTCACCTAGTTCTCAGTTTTCTGGGCATACTGCAATGGATGACTATAACATGAGAGGAGGATCAGGGTCAGATCAATATATGCCTGAAACAGATAGAGAAGGCATCTCAAACTCTGCGATGATGTTACACTTCTCAAATTCCCTGAACGGCTTGGTCTCTAGTCAAGCTTTGATGGCTGGAATGGCCTGTTCAGAGTTTCAGTATGATGACATGCAGTTGAATGATAAACTTCTTTTGGAGATTCAAAGTATTGGAATTTTCCCAGATTCTGTGGTACGTTTACATTCAATTAATTACGCCTTTAATAGCGGAAGGAGAGTGGGACATCTTTATTTGGGCTACTTAAGTATATATCCTGTCTAATATCTGAGATTCTGAATTGGTTTTATGTGGATGAACAAAAAAACGTTTAAATGCTTGCTTTAATTTTCTAGTCTAAGTGTTAACATTGCACTTCAGAGTTTTCTTTTAAATATTAAAACCATGTAAGATGTTACAACGTACAAACAACTCTCTGTTCCCATTTGTAACGTGTATTCTGCATTATAAGCAGTCGTCCAAGACCCAAGGTCCCTGCAGTACCTCCTTTAAGTCTAATTTGAAATATGAGAATATGTTTTTCATATTTTGTGTAAATCTTATGAACTGCTAAATGTCTAAGGAGTATCAATGCCAGACATAAATGGATGTGGCTCTTGATAGAAATATCTCGTTCTTTGTATTTCTTTGTAAGCCATGTGTTCTGCCCGAAGTTTTGGCTCAAGTCACACATACTCTGCTATTCCCATTCTTTCTGTTTTATCCCTTGCAATTATAAATCAATTTTAATTATGGTCTGTGCCTTTTCAGCCTGAAATGTTACAGATAGAGGAGGAAGAAATCACCAATGACATCCGTATGTCGGAAAAGAAGAAGAATGAGCTGGTATTCCTTAATTCAATGAGTTAAAACCAGCAAATTGCATCGATTCTTGCTACTCATGTCCATATAATTGTCACCGAATTTTGTGGTGCCTATATCTTGTTTCCAATTTTCAGTTAATTGTGGTAAAATTTCACACAGTACAATATATTATATTCTGAGCAATCTTTTGGTTTTATCATTGATGCAAATAGGTTTCAAAAAAGAAATTTTTGCTCCACAAACTGTTACAGTCTGCCTTGGCAACTAAGCAGCTTCAAGAAAAGTATAGTTTCCTCTTTGGACTTTTTAATGTATAGTAGCACTTTACCTTCCTCTAAATATTCTACATATTCAAGGTGCTAAAAACATCTTTTTAACCGTACAGAGAATTCGAACGGCTTGCCATGGATAAACTTGTTGCAATGGCTTACGAGAAGTATATGGTAATCTTCTCTCTCAGCGTTATATGTTAGCTTGCCACAACTCTTCGGCCTTTCCTATGTGTCACTTTTTATTCTGTTGTCCTTAATTTAGCCCATTCAATTATTGTGACTGCTTCAAGCTATTATATTACACGAACCTTTTAAAGTTGGATAATGGTTTGAGATAACTGATGAAGAGAATGGGAAAGTGGATAAAGCAAATTTTTTCTTTCGACCTGTTGGTTCTGTTTTCTTTTCCCCAAGGATGAGAACTATTAACAAGTTGAAGAAAATAATACCCATTGTTTGCCTCTAGGCTGTTCTTGCCTTGTTGGGCTCCTTTGTTATTGAATACATTCCCTCTGTTTCTTATCAAAAAAAAAAAAAACTAGCAGAAGTATGCCACTAACTATTTAATTTTTCTTTCTACGAGTCGTCATTATAATAAGATGGTAAAACACAACTGGTGGTACTTCTTTTTCTTTTCTTCTTTTTTTCAGTTGAAAATGAGGGCTTTCTTTTATCTCCACTGATATGCAAGCCCATAATGCTCTGAAATGTCGTTGCATTTTTCATTTTCTATAATCCAGGAATCGGACCTTTGTCCCCTGTACCCGGGGGCACCCAGGTGTATTATTAACTTCTTCACATGGAAATATAAGTTATGAAATTATTGGTTGACAGGCTTGTAAAGTTTCTAGTGTCTCTAGTGGAAAGAGTTCCAGTAACAAAATGGCGAAGCAGGCTGCCTTGGCATTTGTTAAAAGAACATTGAACCGATGTCATAAATTTGAGGATACAGGAAAGAGCTTCTTCAGCGAACCTACATTTAGAGAGATGTATTCTTCCTCGTCTTTCAATCCCAATGGTGAAAGACAAGCAGATCCTGTGGAAGGTGAATCGGAGAAATCATATGCCTCCATTCAATCCTTGGAAGGCAGGGTCTCAGGTGTGTATTAAGAAGATGCCTTGTAGAAGATATTTGTGAAATTCTATTAATAATCCCGTGATATCTTCAACATGAACCTCAGCAATGTTATTTTAGGCAGAATTATTTGTCATTCTGATTTTTTTATTTGATAAATTTTCATTATTTTCATGTGTATCGTGTATGAAATTGGTGTAGCAGAAGTCACCTATAAAATCATTTTTTTTCTGCAGCTATGGCAGGTTCACAGCATAGCCCTTCACACTTTAGTCAGAATGTGGAAAACCACGATATTACCTCTTACAATGTGCTTGCACCTGCTAATCACCAAGCTGAGCGAACTACTGGAAGAGAAGAAATATGGTCAAACAGGGTAAAAAAGAGAGAACTGTTGCTTGATGATGTCGGTAATGCAGGTGCCCCATCAGAAATTGGGAGTTCTATTTCGAGCAGTGCAAAAGGAAAGAGGAGTGAAAGGGATAGAGATGGTAAAGGGCATAACAGAGAGGTCTCATCTAGAAATGGAACTAAAATTGGTAGGCCAGCATTATCCAATACTAAAGGGGAAAGGAAATCTAAGACAAAGCCTAAGCAGAAAACTGCCCAATTATCAATTTCTGTTAATGGCCTTCTTGGCAAGTTGCCAGAGCAACGAAAACCCGCATTGTCTCCTGTATTAAAGTCAAGTACTTCAACTGGTGGTTCAAAAGAAAAGGATCAATTTGGCTTGGATGGACTTGATGCCGAGTCCATAGATTTATCTAATCTTCAATTACCAGGAATGGATGTATTAGGTGTTCCTGATGATCTTGATGGCCAGGGTCAAGATTTGGGTTCATGGTTAAATATTGATGATGATGGTTTACAAGATCAAGACTTCATGGGCCTTGAAATTCCAATGGATGACCTCTCAGATTTAAATATGATGGTTTGAAGTTGCCTTCCTTGTATAGTCTTCAAGTCTTGTTCATTAATACTTTACAAACTAAAGGGAAATCCTACGTTAAGAGTGACAGGTAGTTGCATAGTTATTGGCTACCGATCCAAATTAGGTTATTAGATTCTTTTGAGGCTCCTCTTCAAGTAATTTCAAGTAAATCTTTCAGATGTTTGGAATTTTGCTCCTGTATTTAGTTGGTGACTGACTGTAAAGATAGTCTTGTTCAAGCTGCAAGTTAGTATAGTATCATAGTGATATCTAGGGTACACAGTATCCTTCATGTAGCTTTTTGATCAGAGAATGATACCTCTTGTACATAAGTTTATATTTGAAATAAATCAGCCTTTTATTCATACAAGGGTCTGGAAATTGTTTGTGAACTTTCTTTCCTAATAGCTTATGGTATACCGTACATAATTCTTTTTAGCATAGTTTATCTGTCAAACTGCTGCTGCGGATGTTATGATAGGCACCGCTATACCAAGAGGAAATTGCCCACAAGATCTGCGCCTGGGAATCTAAGGTGAGTTTAAGTTTTGAAGTTGCAACTTATAGATTGAATGTTCCTACCTATTATTATTACTTGTGCTAGGAGATTATCATTATCAACCTTTAATTACTTGGCTTTTGTAGTAGTGTGGAGGTTTTTTAGTTTAAGATTGAAAGGGAGTAAAGCAATTTGCAGAGCTTAACACCAGAGACATTGCTTTGGTAAAATACATCAATGAAATTTCATTTCCCAATTTATTTTGTGAAAGATTTGCTCGTTGAACTCATAATATTGTATTTACTATCCATATGAAGGTTATACTTACCAAGAGGACCATGAAAAAGACAGTTGTAAATGAATCTTGGTTCAAGTTCTATTTGTACTTTTTTCCCTTTATATTCAAACTAAGGGGTATTTAAAGATTTGCAATCTGGCAATACGTTTCTTGAGTTTTCTGAAGAAACTTTTATGTACGAGGAACTGAAATGATAGCCTTTTTGATTGATATGCTTATGTGTCTTGCTGCAGGTCTTCAATCCATTCACTTAAGAAACTGGTATCCACTGATCACACCTTGAGGTGACACCAAAGAGAATGCATCAGTCTAGTTTAATACGGAGATTCGAACTCATGACCTTTTGATCAGAGACATGACAATTATCGCTGTGCTAGGCACATGTTAGCGTGCATCAATCTAGTCTAGTCTAATGGCTTGAGGTAAACAAAATTTAAAAAATAAGGCCTCGATGACAATCTCATTTTTACTTTTATGTTTTTTTAAAATAATGCTTGTAATACTCATAATTTCTTTAGTATGTTTTTACCTTTATTAAAAACACATTTGTATTTATAGCCAAATTTCAAAAACAAACACCTACCTTTGTTTTTTTTTTAAGTTTTCAAAATTTGGCTCAAATTTTGAAAACATTTTTAAAAAGTAGGTAGCAAAATAAAGAAATACATGGGTGAATGGTGAAAGTAGCGTTAACAAACTTAATTTTAAGAAATAGAATATCAAAAGAAAATGGTTATCAAATGGCACCCAATGTGTTAGTTTATCATTTTCATCCGGCCCCTTTAAGATTGAAACTGAAATATCGATAAGATGTATTACTTTCATGCTGATAAGATCGAGAGAGGAAGAATAAGAAAAAAAGCACATGTAAAGGCGATACTGATAGCTTTTTAAAAATATTTTTCAATTTGATATGCTTACTCTCTTGCTGCAGGGCTTCAATTCGTCCACTTAAGAAACTGGTTCCACCTTCCATACCTGGAGGTAATACCAAAGGGAGTGCACTACCCTGATTCAGTACTTAACTTAACTTGCCTTCGAGACACAGTGATGATGCCTCTTGGATCCATCAGTGCAAGTCAGTTGACCGAGTGGGTAGGTGTACCTCCATAGCTTGAGGTAATTATAATTGAAATAGTACTTTCTTTGGACAGTTTTTTTATTTTTTTTATTTTGTAATGCCCTTGTGTATCCTATCTTTTTTCATTTTTCTGAAAAAGTTTGGTTTCTCATGATTATTTTTTTTTAAGGGAAAAATACATTTTTGGGTGCCTGGGGTTTGGGGTAGGTGTTAATTTGGTCCCTGAAGTTTCAAAATGAACACTTTTGATCCCTAAGATTTGGAGTAGATGTCAATTTGGTCCTGAAGTTTTAAAATGAACATTTTTTGTTCCTAAAGTTTGAAAATTGGTTCTAAATGGTCCTTAATCCTTCTTTGACCATTAGTTGACTTAACAAAAAGATTACGTGGCAATTAACGAGTGACTGGACTTTTTTAATTTGCTTTTCAATTTGGTCCCTAACTAGTCACATGTTAATTGCTAGGTCATTTTTCCGTTAAGTCAACTAACGGTCAAAGAATACTTAGGGACCTTTTAGAACAAATTTTCAAACTTTAGGGACCAATAGTGTTCATTTTGAAACTTAAGGATCAAATTGACACCTGATCCAAAACCTCAGACACCAAAAGTGTTCATTTTAAAACTAAAAGGACGAAATTGACACCTACCTCAAACTTCAGGGACCAACAGTATATTTTTCCCTTTTTTTTAAATAGTAAAGACGTTAGTTTATCATTTTCATTTAGCCCCTTAAAGATCAGAATTGGAAATGTTATTCTCGGTTTGTTTGTGTGTTGTTTGGGTGGTCGAAATTATATTACATCTGCTGCTACCACCTCTGGATTTCTTTTACAGGCATCTGTTCTTCCAATTATTCAACCAAAAAAGAGAATAAAAAATTACGCTTTGTCAATACTGGTTATTGTTTTGAGGAAATATGGAAAATACCAATGAAAGTTTGACTTCATGCAGGAAGAACATGAGATCTGATGAGACTAATAGCCATCAAACTCTGCTGGACCAGGGAGACGTTCGGAGTCGATAGTGATGAGCTTATATATGACTTACGATCATTTGAATCCAGGGAAAGAGCAGGGTTAGTTCCTCCGATATGTAGTAACCTAGGGAATATTTTGTTAGACTGCCATTGGCTCTGTACTTCTCCAACTCACCATTGCCTCAATTTTACCATCTGGCCAGTTGTCTATGATGAATAATTGCAGAGAAATTGTAATCGTTACGTGTTATCGCGCTTACCGTGCGCGTTATGTTTGACCCTTGTCATTGAAATGAAGGCATAACCAAGTAGTAGTTTGAAATTGAACCTCATACCAGAGCTTTGAGCATTCCTTATCACAAGTGCATTATTTTTTCCTTGAATGATCACTCCCAGCCAAAATGAATGACAGATTGCAACTATTAATTGAAAATTTTCATTTATAAACTTTCGGAGTATCCTCCAGCAGCTACAAGCACAAATTTTATCTACAAATTTAATTTCAGATAATGATGAGTGGCAATTAGCATATATCCCAATCAAGAGGTTGTAAGTTCGATTTCACATCCCTACGTGTTGTACTAAAAATAATAATAATGTTGTACTAAAAAATAATAATAAGAATAATATTGATCAATAAAACAGAAACTGGGGATGGAGATTGCAGACAAATGCATGTGTCATAACATATATGTTTATTATCTTTGATGCTCCAAATTTTACATGGTAAGTAGTGGAATATGATTACAAAATGTTACAAGAAAAAAGGTCACGATTTGAAATCTCTTACACAACATAACATCGACATCGTCCCGGTATCATTCTGAATCATCCTCAACAAGAATCAGAACCATCTGAAATGTGACCAGCAAAGGAACAACTAGCATCCAGTTTTGATTGAAACACCTCTTTCATTAACACAAACTGAAGTAAAAACAAAGTAGCATCCATGAGAAAGTGAGATGGCGGCTTGCTCCTCGTCCATTCCTCGCGAGCCTAAAAAGCAGCAAACAATTGAGATTTTCCCATATAAGAGCCAGAGACAATAGACTAGAAAAATGAAGCATTATCAGCACAAAAAGCCAGGTATATTGGCTAATATAGAGAGAGACAGAAAAAGAGGAGCATGTATGGGTTGTCATGGACAATTTCACACTGCTAACTTTTCAATAATCCTAGAGATTTTAATTGTTCATGAATAACCTTCATCCATACATACATATATATATATATATATTTGATCTGAGAATTCATGTAAAATGAGAATCAGAACCCAATCACCAGATAGGCAGATTTCAATGTCTTGTAACTTTTTTGAGAACGGCTTTTGGAAATCAACCTATCATATAAGTTTTTTGAAAAACATAACAAAATTTTAGAACAGCATTTAAGTAGGCTCTTAAGCCTCTTTTCCTGATGAAATTTGGCGTCCTTGATTCACTCATATTAAATATGCAAACAATCATTCACGTTTTTGCTAGTGAATTAAAGATGGGCATTCCAGATGCACAACATTGTGAACTTGCAGAGCAGAAAGAAGAAGAAACTCTCACTAGCATTGTTGAAGAAACTCTCACTAGCATTGTTGAGGATCACAAAATGGCTAAAAAGGAAAACATAGCTTACAATACATGTTTAGCATGCAAACATGAAACCATAGCAATTTCCACTTAATTACATCAAATGATTCCACTGGAAAGAAAAACCTCTGACATGATTCTCAACTGAATACAGAAAGATATCAAAAAGTACGTTTAAAATGTAACTTAGTTCTGTAACATACCGGGTAAAACTTAAAAAGTTGCAAGTGGAGATCCTGCATCATTGAAGTAAGATGACAGGTCAATAGCCGTATCTTCATACATCTTGATGAAAGGATGTTCCTGAATACCACACGAAAGGTGAAGAAAATTCTCAGATTTATTCTCTATTGTGTTGACATCTTGCTTATCAAAATGTTGAAGGAAGAATTATATACCAAAAGTTCACGTGCTGACAGTCTAACTTTTGGGTCTTGTTGCACACTGATATTCATAAAGAATACAAGGTTCTGAGTTAGAAGTCTGGCGATGTAAAAAGACTTGAAATAAGCTTGCGTAAACAAAACTATCTATTTACAGACACAAATCTCTACCTGTAGTTTATACGATGATTGACATCCAAAAAATTATTGTTTTGGGGGTGGGCTGTTATGGACCCAAGGAAAAATTTGATCCTTACCATGCAGAAATGAACGCACAGAAGTTGGGAGTAAATTGGTCAGATGGAGCAGACGGAGGTTCACCCTCGACAATGGCTTCCATAAGCTCATAAAAGTTAACCCATCCTCCATCTTGCCCTGGTGGAGAATAAGGGAATTTGCCGGTTGCACACTCAAGTAATATCAGCCCCAAGCACCAAATGTCGCTTTTGTTGTCATATCTTGCTCCGACAATTCTCTCTGGCTATAAAATGACATGGCATGCAGACACTTGTAAGTTTTACACATAGGTTATAGATGGAAAAAATGTACAGCTCCTACCAGAAAAAATGAAGGGAAGACAAACAGCCAGAGAATTGCATTTACGTGAATAAATCGAGAAGTGATACTCACAGACATATAGTTATACGTGCCAACGAAAGTATTAGCCTCTCCAGATGTGCTTGCCATAATCGCACTGACACCAAAGTCAGTAATCTTAACTTCCCCTCTATGATTTATTAACAAGTTAGACGGCTTTAAGTCCCTATGGATGATGTGTCTTTCATGGTGAAGGTACAACAGCCCCTTGAGCACCTATATGAAACGAGAAAAGAAAAGGGGGGAAAATAGTCTACAATTATCTCCTTGGTTGAAAAACAGATAAATTAAGATAACAAATTCTCCATATCCAAGCAGGACTTTTCTCACCTACCTGCTTACAAATGGCAGCAAGATATGGTTCTTGAATCTTTTTAACCTTTTTCAGAAAATCTGCTAAAGATCCCCCATCCATGTACTCTAGGATGATATATATAGACCCATTATCATAAAAAGATTGGTAACAGATAACAATATAGGGACACTGTGCCGATTGATTGATTTTCAGTTCTTGAGCAATCTGCTTGCGGTGAGATTCCTCAATTTTCATCTGAATTACCTGAAAGAGGATTGGAACTGATATGATATATGATATGATATGGTATGAAAAGATATTGATGATTTTTTATTTTTTGCTAATTAATGCGGACAATTATTACTTTAGTAATTGAGTCTAAAATTTCTAATTGGAAGAGTACAAACAGGAATGTGAAACAGCTTCTCCTAATGCTCACTGCTCACCAGTCGCCATTAATGTTGAGGTGGTAGAGAAGATTTGCTACTGGAGATACACTGATATGGTTCAAAGTTTCAAACTGTTCTTTCATCAAATATATAAGAACTTTATTTTTCTTCAAATAATCCACAGACATATCAGAGAGGATGGTGAAAAACTAAAAACTTAATAGGCATAGAAATAGAGCTCTGCCTACACATTGAAAAGCATGATTCGCCTTGGCAATGATGAAAGAGCTGTCGAATATGTTAGTTTCAGAAAACAGTAAATGCTGATGAAGGGGGGCTGGTCGCTCAGAAATCATAGACCTTCAACCTAATGATGATTATGATGCTTGAGGGAAGCCTTGCAGATAATTCCATGATCTCTAAGACTCGAAACAAATCATGAACACTATCAAGTCACTTTTTGAAACATCAACTATATAGTTTACAAAGCATACAAGTCACAAGCGGATAATTTCTGGGAAGAAGATAATGTTTAAGCTGTTGCAATACCTTTAATGCAAAAAACTGAGCAGTCCATTTGTGCTGAACTAATTGCACAGTTCCACCATTTCCTTTTCCAATGACTTTAATTATGTCTATGTCTGCTAAACTCAACTGATCATCGGTAGGCTTAATCGGAGGTGGCTGAACACACAGGAACACATAAAACATGTTAGAAGCCTAATATGAACAGTGGTCACAAGACATAAATCAACCATTATTTCTAGTTGTTGCCTATGTATCTAAAGAACAAACAAGTTTAGCAAAGGAATGTAATGTGTAATATGATTAATCATTTAGTTAATCATGTGTTAGTAATTATTCTAAGCCCATGAACAGATGGATTCAATGGTTACTAAAGTGAGTACAGTAAATCTGGTCGAGCATAAGGATACATAATTCCATACTTCATTCCAGAGTATCCTTATGCTACTGAACAGAAACAGAAATGTCCTTTATAGCAAGAAATCGCGTAATTGAAAGTTAACAAGCTAAAAGCCCCCAAGCAAAACATTGAAATTTACAGCACATTATTGTCCTTTGAGGATACTGGCGTAGTAAAAGTGAGATTTCTTACTGCCTCAACTTCGCTCTGAGAAACAATCCGAACCCCATCTCTGTTTACAAGCAGATCACCATCCCTAAACGTGCCACTCTGCGTTCTGTATAAGGAAAAGAAACCCAAATTCCAGATTCAGCAGGACGAAACACAGAGACAGAGACAGAGACAGAGAGAGATTACAGGAACTTGGCTATGGATTGGTCTTCCTGGGGGAGATTGAGCTTGAGGTTGGTGCTGAAGCCTCCCTTCCTCATTGATGGCGGATCCCTTCCAGACTGCAAGAATCTTTAATGGAATTGAAGCTTTCTGAGTTGATTGGAAGGTGGGACTGGGAGAGAGATAATTCATACAGATATCAAAAACATGTTTATAAATGAATTCGAACAACTGATGAGATTATCGTTGAAGTGTCCAGCAGTAATCGATGCACCAAAATAAAACCAGTGACAATTATTACACAATTCCAACCCAAAAGAAAACCCTAATATTGGCCAATTTTGTCACAGTCACAGCTGATTTAATTTAAAAACAAAAAACAAAAAACAAAAAACAGAAAACAGAAATTGCTGTGCTTGGTTGGTTGGTAAACAATTCTTCGAGGATGAGCCCACGAGGATCCGTTTACTTTTCTTCCCTTCCATTCTTTTGATTCTTTGACTTTTCTTTTCTTTGAACTTTCCCACAAAATTCCGAATTTTCCCCCCTTTTTTTCTTTTTTTAGTGGTTTATAATATTTTCTTACCAACCAAAACTTTTTTTTTTTTAAACAACTCCAGTGGTAGGCCGTTAGTGTCATTCTATTTCTCATTCGTCTTTAATAATATATATATTTTTGTGAATAGCAAAGTTGTTCTATCGAGATTACAAGATGGAACGGCAAGTCGAAGACTCAACCTATCTCAACCCAAATACAATTCACACGTGGTTGTTTAATTGTTAGTGAATGTTACGAAAACAGTAAATAACTGATAACGAGACTATTAATATATATTGACACTTCATGTCATGTTTATTTCTATTGCAATACTCTAGGAAAACAGTGACAGATCATCATAATGACACCGTCCGAAGGTTAAACTCCTCAAAGAAGAATAAATAGCTAAACTACCTTCTTTAGTCGAGCCGATGTATACATCTATCTATCATCGAAAACTTCCTAAAGATCGAGCTGACCAATAAAGACATTAACATCCAACCTTCATAAAGATTGGGTCAATGACCACACACTTCACATTGTTTACCTTCAATTGCTTTTCCAACGATACGTTAAAATTTACAAAAACAGTTGTAATAGTTTTTAACAAGCGATTTCGGTGCTTCGAAACTTGTAAATAGAGTGATTCAATTCATTTTCCATGGATGTGATACTACTTTCTCTCTAAGTAATATATAGAACTTAGACTAATCGAGTGTTGGAGCCTTTTTCACTTTTTGTGCAGGTTAGGTGCATTTGTTAGCCTACCTCGTCTAAGCTCTACAGAGTTGGTCATTTATGTGATCAAATAGATAGAACAAGTATTAATTTATGATAAAATTTTAGCTCAATCTCAGTTGAGTTAAAAGTCCAATGATTTAACACTTGTAACTCACAAACAATAATGTAGATAAACCAAATTGAATTTTACCTAAAAATAAAAATGAACATTTTTTAAATAATTTTTCAATCCCTAAATCTTATAGACGCAAATTCATCCTTTTAATTTGAATCACTTGTCTTTCTATTTTCTTTTGTCTTTCGTTCTCTTCTCCATGTTTTCGTAACCTCAATCAAATTCTAAAAAACTGAAATCAACACCAAGACCCTTTTTCTTTTCAATTTCATTATCAAATTTTATCTACAACTTAGGGGGACAAAAACTAAAATAACAGAAATTACTAGTGGCATTAATTAACTAAAAAAAAAGAATTATAACATTGACTAATGGATAGAAATACACAATACAGTAAATTTAATAATATTTCTTCATAATAAAATAGTTATGCTTGTTAGTAATTATTATTATATTACACTTATTAATTAACCAGCGATTTTTTAATATCAACTTTTAAGTCTGGTTCAGATTATTACATATATTATCAATTAAAATATTTACAACTCCAATATTTACCTCATTAGTTAATTAAAACAATAAAAAATAGCTGCAATTTTAATATTGGTGGAAGACAGAAAGAAAAAGAAAAGAACACGTTGCATAATTGGTGTTCTAATGGGCCACGGGCCCAAAGTTCAAATGGGTTGGCTTGGCCTTGTTCTCATAAATAGTGTAAATATCTTGTGTGCTTTTCGAAAAAATTATTTGTATTTTCTTAACTTGCATTTACAATATGAATATTAAAATTTCAAAATTTATTCACGTATGTGATTTGTCACTAAATTACGTTCATATTGATGATATGGCAATATMAATTTAGATAAATTAAATAAGTTTGAACAACATAGGTCAATCGATTTAGTTTCATAAACTATAAATTTGAAAATTTGTTTACCAATATACTTTGTAGATTTGATTTCGAATATATTTAAATGTGTCAATTTTTTATTTAACACACTCATATCATTTTCTATTTTTCATAAATAGTTAATTCAAATCAATAAATAATTAAATCAATCTACTTAAAACTATGTCATAATACAGCTCAGTATTTAAGATATCTATAAAATAAAAAATTTGATATCTCATCCGTACATCTATCAAACCTTCACACACCATTTAAAAAAAAAATACATCATATTTATAGACAACATTGAATACTATGGGTAAGGTTTTATATAATGTCGATGTTTAAATTTTATAGAGATATCGATAAAACATCGATAATTACGAAAAAAATAATAAAAATATTTGAGCTAATAAATAAACCTTCCGGCCTTAAAAAAATTGAAATTCCTATTATTAATATTACATCTATATATTTGTGATATTTTATTCATATTTTGTTATATTTCATTGTTCAAACTAAGGACATATAATGAAAATTATATACATTATTGAATTAATTGTCACTCACGGATATAAAAAGAAAATTATTGAAATGGTTGATAAGTCAAATTATGAGATTAGTTGACTGAATTTTCCTTTTCCTTTTTCATATAATTGATTTGAATGGAAAAAGTCTCACTTTGTAAATTCAATATTTGGTAAAAGTTGAAACAAATTATTTATATTTATAAAAAGGAATAAATTAGATTGGATAAAAAGAGCACAGGCTGTCCAGTGGGACGCTCCTTGTTTCGATCGAGACTGAGGTGGGCCCCATCATGTTCTTTCAGTAGTTCAACTTTTTTCCACGCTGTCACACTCCTCCACAATTTTCCCACAAGAAACCAGAACATCCATTCCACGCGCCACATACGCGCGTCATCCACGTACGGTGCAGATCACCTGGATGGAGAGTGACGGTAACTCGCCAGGGATGGGGTTTAGATGGCCGCTACGCTTCAAAATTTCTCTTTTCTGTATGAAACGGTTCGTTTTCAACGTTTTTCTACTATTGGACAAATTTGTTTCTATTTTTTCTGCAATATCTCACACGTGCCATTTTTATACAAACTATTCAACTTGTTTTTTTCTTTTTTCAAATATTATTTTGATCTTTAAACTTTATAATGTTTTGCATTTATTTTTTCTTTCTTTTGTCCTTTTTTTATTATTACACGTGAGGATGGAGATTTTAATTTACGACATTTTATGGTATGAGATAGGTTCCTTAACCTGTTGATTTTTGTCAAAACGAGAATAATTCAATGATCATTTATATATATCTTCAATTAAGAGTTTGTGAGTTCGAACCTCCACCCCTACCTGTTGTATTAAAAAAAATAAAAACCGTTGACTTTTTAGACTTTTTACTTTGTAGTAAAAGTTATTTTAGATATTAGTGTCAATCTTTCTCATCACCGTTTGATAAAAAATTCATATTTATTTCAACACTCTTACAATTGATTTGTTATCATTCGGATATTTCTGTACTGTAATTAATTGAATACATGATTTGTGTTGAGGCTATGTTAAATGGTAAATAAAAAAATTAACAACAAAAAGTAAAATAATTTTTTTTGTTTTACAAAACTTACATACTAAAATAAAATATCCAAAAGTTTGTGCGTTAAAATAAGAATGCAAGGAGTGAAATTAAATTTGAATTGGTCTTTTTAAAAAGTAGGTCATCTATTACTTTTTAATTATTGATGATCCCGTTCATGCAGGATCATGGCTGAGAGGATACATCAACACGTGAGCTGGACTCTAAGTCTCCTAAGGTCACAACCTGTGAATAAAATATTGTACTAGTGTGGTGCTCGACCACATACACTCTGAAGCTTTAGTTAGTATTTAGTTCGAGTCAGTGTCAAGCCAAACTTAGTAAAGTGCACAAACACCCCATACCTTTGGAAAGGTGGACTACACCTTGTATAAATGGAGCATCGAAAAACGTCACTATGAGATAATTATGGCTACTGTACATGACAGTTGACATATCTCTCTTGTTGGCTATGCAACATAATTGACATTATGTCAGTTATGAGCAGAATCTTCCCTACGTCGGAACTGAGCTGCTAAGCTTTGTCTTATAAACTCTTGGCTTTGGCTAATTAATTCTTCATCGTTTTCAACGTGTCCGAACCTGTTTCAAGAGGAGGGAGCGACGTGTACAATCTAGCTTCATTCTTGGCCATAGTATATTCACACATATTATTCACACATATTGTTTATTAAAAGGTTTTAGGTAAAGCAATGAAATGGCCCTTCTAATTCTTTAGGAAAAAGAATGCCACTTTTATCTATGGAAAGCTTGTTTTGGCTGGCAAGCATGAGTTTTAATTTATATAAAAAAAAAAACTAATCATGGATTTTTCTCTTTTTAAAAGAAACAAATTGTGGTGATATAAAGTTGCTTTTTCTTGTTTCACTTGAAAAATAATTTAGTAATTTGAAGGGAAAAAAGCATTCCATTCAAATGTTAACCAATTGTCTACACCATTATTGGTCAAGAAAAAAGTTGCCTTTACACTTGAGGGAAATGTTTATCTTACATATTTTTCCACTCATCTCCCCATACACTTCAAATTAAATTCAGAATGATTTTACACCTTTTAAAAATAATTACATTAGATCTTGAGAAGCATATGTTTCTATATTATTCTTTTTTATATCGTTTATATATTAGACTTTAAAAAGACATGAACTTAATTATTTGAGCGGTAAATTGTCCCACGATGATGTTAGTTTAGTAACAGCTAAACTAATTTCAATATTACGATATATATTATTATATTATAATATAATATTACAAGTGCAATGCGGAGATTTAAAATATTATGAGTTATAAAAAGATTACCAATGAATTGATAGTCACACTATAATTTTTTTTTTGTGTTTAAATACTATTCTAGTCCGTGTATTTTCGATTTTGGTTAATTTTTGTTTATGTACTTTCAAAGCATTTATTTTGGTTTTTATTCTTTCAACTTTTGTTCAATTTAGTCTATATACTTGTGAAACGTTTATTTTGGTCAATGTATATTTTTTAATACAACAAATGTGGAGATAAGGGATTGAACTTCCAACTTATGGGAAATAAGTGGCTCATTTACTTTTAAAAAGTGATCACTTTGGTTTCTTCATTTTCATTTTTATCTCAGTTATAATTTTAAGTTTTTAAAATGACACTCCATCACTAAATTTCTTAAAATAGAGCCATAAATTTATATCAAATGATTATCCATTACGTATAGAATTTATGTTCAAATGTTACAAATAGAGATCAAATTAGTTACTTTTATAAGGTATATAGATTAAAATATACATTTTGAACCTACGATAATCAATAAAAGTTAAAAATAGGGAGACTTGAATTGAAAGTTTTTGAATGTAGGATAATCACAATAAAGTAGAAAAGTACACGAAACAAAATTAACATTTAAATTATTTTGTTAACAAAGAATTGGCGATTTGAAAA
Organism: Momordica charantia; assembly: GCF_001995035.1. The sequence continues at coordinate 886,887 of NW_019104534.1, read as the reverse complement.
TATCTAAAATAATAAAATAAAATAATTGGGTGAGATGGGGTTGTTTGCTGAAGGAAATAAAAAAATAAATAAATAAATAAATAAAAGAAAGGAAACGGACCCCTAAAGTGGGGTACGTGGTGTTCCGTGTCGTGGCAAAAGCGGGTGAATTACGGCCCAATCATTTCACCACCCACGCCCCCACGCGCCGATGACGCTTGTTTCCTTTGTTTGGATACTAGATTAGTATAGCGTACTCCATTTCCTAATTCCTAATCCTACCCTGGATTTTACACGTGGCCCTTTCACCTGGGCCCCCACCTTCCTTCTACCTCCAAATTCCTTCTACGCCCTCCTCCTTTTTTTATTCTTTTTTCTTTTATAATTCCTATTACATTGTTTTGTTATCAAAACTACCTTCTCTACGGTCAAAGCGAGCATAACTCAATTTTAATTGGCATCAAATAAGTTCGATGCGAGGTATCTTATATAATCGTTTGTAACTCTACAACTAAGTTCGAAAGCAGCCATATAAGTAGTTACATAGTTTTGGTTCTTCGTTTTGAGAGCTATACATAAAATTCATATTAACTTAAATAGCTCGATTTATTAGTTATTTACCTGCTGAATTGACTAGATTTCAGCATAAACACCTCCTACTTCGAATAAATTTGAACTGTTTGGATTCTCCTCATTTAATATTTTATTGGGCAATTTCCGTCTCTCATAGATTAAAAACCACTTGAGTTTGAAGCTACTGGAGGGTAGGGGTGATGGAACCAGTTAGGAAAGGGGAGGACGAAAACGAGAAGATAGAAGGAGATGATTATTTAGAATCATTTTTCAATTGGTGTTTCTAATGACGCTTAAAAATCATTAATACTAAATAGTTAGATTTTGAAACATTATAACTAATTAAATATAACTATAATTTAGATCTCATATATTATATATAAATCCCAGAGAACCTTTATTAAAAAACATAAAGACACTATTGGAAAAATATCACATCCTTTTACTTTTGTAATAATTAAAAATGTTTATCTGTTTATCAAAAATAAAAATAAAAATGTTTATCTCGAGGTATAAATGTTAGTCAAATATAAAAACAAGAAAAGAAATCCCTAACTCAGGGTTGATGTATCTTGTTCATTTATTAGAAGTTGAAGGTTGAATTTTCTATTTTTATATTTGCTGTATTAAAAATAGAAAAGAAAATAAAATGTTAACACAAATGCAAATCTTAAAAAATAAAAAATAAAAACCATCATCACAACTTCACACGTAACCCAAGGTGTTTAATCAACATACATGAAATTTCTGTCACATTCACAACCACCATGCATATTAATATCTTATGGAAACGTTAATAATATTTTAGAAAAATGGATAAAATGAAAATTGAATCATTTACGTAAAACGACTTCTTAACTCCCAAATTAATTATTCTCATCAATATATTAAAATAGAAACCTCGAGATTAATTATTTACCAAAAAAGTGGGATTACAATTTACATTGCATTTCCTTGGGCTCTTTACCTAACCAAAAATTTGTCGTAACCAAAATTTAAATTTAAATTTGAATAAAATAAAAAATTAAAAAAAGAGAGAGAGTAGAGTGGAAGTTCCATTTCTGTCAAACAATATCATTTGCCCTCCGCTTTACCCTCTTCTTCAAAACCACAGCTCAACGACGCTGTTTTATGGAGCCAAACAGCGACCCACCACCGTTCTGGTCGGCGCCGCCGCTCTCCTCCGCCATGATCCGCCGCCGTCGCTCTCCGTCTCCGCCGTTTATTTCCCTGCCTG
>NW_019104534.1:869312-883328 GCF_001995035.1 Momordica charantia | reverse complement strand
TAGGTTCTAAATTCTAATTGTGATATTTGAATTCCCACTTTTTTGGGTACCCATTTGACTGTTTGTGTTTGGAACTGTGTGTTTCAAATGTAAAGTTGGTGGAGAGTGAGAAAGATATAAGGTTATTAAACTTTGTTTCTTGTTATAAATAAATTACATGATTACGTTGTTTAATTTTTTATTATTATATAAGATAATTGAGCTCAATTTTTTTGTTTTTGTTTTTTTGTTTTGTTGCAATGTGAGGCATTAGGTCTCGAATCAAAACAAACAGAAAGAATAAACGTCTTAACAGTGGAGCTATGATTGAGCTCAAATATCTACTATTTAAAATTAAAGTTGAAAGTATTGAATTAAAAAATAATTGTCTCGTGTATAAAGGAGGTGTTTATGTTGTTTGAAAAAGTAATTATTGGGAAAACATATTCAAATTAACCATATATATAGTTTATCAATTATTTTGTATATATATTCATGTTTTCTAGATAAATATTTGCTTATTTACAAATTTTTCTTATTGTTTTTTTTAATTAAATTAGCCCATTTAGTGTCTTAAAGGACCATAAAAATTCAACTAGTTAATGAATAATCATACGTAAGTTTTAAAAGGTTATATATATTCAAATATTTGATATTTGTTGAACTAATAAACAATGAAGATAAAATAACTTGACTACTAGAAGTAGAAACTAGTATGGACTATTCACATGTGATTTATATTTGTATAGATTGTATTTAATAATGAGTGGATTTTACTAATAATTTATTTGTAGTCATCTATTTGTATTGTATTTAATTATAAGTGGATTTTATTCACCTTTTTATTAAAGAAAAAAATAGCAGATTTGCTTACTGGTATGTGTTAAAAAAGTAATTTGGAATTATTAGTTACATTTAAAAAATAACAATAGATTTCTAAAAGTTATTTCGAAAGATTATAAAAATGTTTGATATACATAAATAAAATGAAGATTACATGATGAGGTTTGATAACAATTTAAGATAAAAAGCCAACATTTAATAAAATCAAAATTAAAAATAAAAAGCCAATAATAATTAACACATCTCTTAAAGTTTAAAGTTAAAAGATATTTCAATTTGTTGTAAAAAAAAATATATAAAAATTTGTGAAAATCAGATCGATTTTGAGATCTCGAAATGGAACCTACACGGCTTCTTTAACACGCTACGTCGATATCCAGTTGGGGCATAGGATCCGATGGCGACGTCGTTTTGTTTTATTTATATTTTTTTTACTATTATTATTATTATTTTAGTTTTCTCTTTTTTGTTTCGCTGAGAAATGATGATCCGACGTCCTAGGGCTCTACTACGCGTCACCCCGAACACTGAGACGACACAGCGTAACAAATGAAACTCGCGGGTCTCAAATCCGTTGAAAATGCCCACGACGAGTCGGTATGGGCGGCGACTTGGGTTCCGGCCACCGACAATCGCCCCTCCGTCCTCCTCACCGGCTCCCTCGACGAGACCGTCAAGCTCTGGAAGCCCGACGAGCTCGAGTTGGAGCGGACCAACACCGGCCACTGCCTCGGCGTCGTCTCTGTTGCTGCTCATCCTTCCGGTTTCATAGCTGCCTCCGCTTCTCTCGATAGCTTTGTTCGCGTCTTTGAAGTCGATTCCAACTCCACAATCGCCACTCTCGAGGCGCCGCCTTCTGAGGTCTGGCAAATGCGCTTCAATTCCGAGGTATAATTTTGCGGAATTCTTTTCTCGACTTCTCCGTTTTGATTTTCTGTATCTTTCGGGCGATTGGATGGTTTAGCTGAGATTTTGAGATTGCTTTGCGGTTCCCGGAATACTTCTCAACTACTCCGGTTTTGATTTTACTACTTCAGATTGATTTTGCTAAGAATTCGAGATGACTTGCCCTTCACATAACCTAAACTAGTAGACTTTAGATTCGCGCCCTAGAGATGAAAATGTTTGGTTGCAATTATCTTCCAGTTGATTTTACATATGCTTGTGTTATTCAGTATTCCAAACATAATGTAGGTAGTCACTAAGATCTTTTAATTATCATAATGCAGCTAGTAAGCTCCATCAACTCATTATCTGTAGCATCAGATCTCTTTCTGATAGAAATGCTAATTGACATAATAGATTTTTCTTTTGTTCTGGTTCTTTGTTGGTAACAACTTACACGATGCCTCATTCAGTAGATTCTTGAATGAAGGAAACATCTGTTGATGACTATGTTTTGGTGGAGTATAGCGGTTTATTGTTAGTTTCACATCACTTGGATCAATTGTTCACTTGCATTAAATTTTACTGAGAAGGTAGTCTATGGAATTTGATGAGAAAGATTGCATGTAGGTATGCAAATTGATGGACTGTGTTGAATCTGCGTTATGAGTCGTATCTGGTAGCTATCAATACTTTCCATATGCAAATTAGCCCTTTAAATAGAGAAATTGAAATCCGTCTGTGAAAGTGACACTGACTTATTGAGATGTCTCTTTTAAATAAATATTTTATAACTACTACCGTATTTTATAATCGACAAACAATGAATGAATATGATGCATATAGTGTGGTGTTGTTCAGTACTGCTTGTTGTGATAGGTAATTTTGATGGTTCTCTTCATACTAGCACAAATGCCAGTTGCTGTTATAATTGCAAACTCATTATCAGATGTATATCAAAACTGTGGTTCCAGTACCCCTATAAATTTCTTGGTATCTGATCATTCTTTGATGTCATTTATGACAAATTACACTGTTCTAACTTTTATGCAAACCTGTTTGTTTCTTCTAACATAACAACTTTGTCCTGCATGCTCATGAATTCAACAACCTGAATGAAGGAGAGATGTGCTTCAGTTCTATTCAATCTGATTATAAAATAACAGGAAAACCATTTAATCCGTGTCACATGTCATGTCCAAACTTAACATTAACTTTTGCATCAGGGTACCATGTTAGCAGTTGCTGGTGGAGGCAGCGCATCAATTAAGCTTTGGGACACAAGCACATGGAAGCTGGCTGCAACCTTATCAATTCCTCGTCCAGAAGGACCTAAGCCCACTGATAAAACTGCTAGCAAGAAGTTTGTACTTTCAGTAGCATGGAGCGTTGATGGGAGAAGACTTGCTTGCGGTTCAATGGATGGAACCATTTCCATCTTCGACGTAGCCCGCGCAAAGTTTCTACACCATTTGGAAGGCCACTTCATGCCAGTGCGATCCCTTGTGTATTCACCAGTTGAGCCACGACTGCTCTTTTCAGCCTCTGATGATGCTCATGTGCACATGTATGATGCGGAGGGGAAAACTCTGATTGGAGCCATGTCCGGCCATTCAAGTTGGGTGTTGAGCGTAGATGCAAGCCCTGATGGTGCTGCTGTTGCAACAGGTTCAAGCGACAGAACTGTTAGGCTCTGGGATCTCAACATGAGAACAGCTGTTCAGACAATGACTAATCATAGCGATCAGGTCTGGGGGGTTGCATTTCGACCACCTGGTGGGGCGGGCGTGCGAGCTGGTCGACTTGCTAGCGTGTCTGATGACAAGAGCATCTCCCTGTACGATTACTCTTGAAGCAGACAAATGCAGGAGGGGAAGGACAATGAGTAGTTTTTTAGCAAGCAATTGCTGTCACTGCTTCATCTTTAGCTGTTGCCCAGACTATTTAATCTACTTCTTCATTAAGTTGCTTGTCTTTTTAGTTATTATAACAAAGCATCATGACTCAGGGAGAGTATTATGTTGTAAACTTGTAGCCAGCGTTCATTTGCTCAGTATATTTGGAATCGAGGGCAATAGATCCCAAATTTTATTAAAGGGGAAAGAAGCTCAAACAAAACTTAAAGACCTCACTGATGATAGCAAGCGATAATCTACAGTTATTACACTTTAGACTTTGGAGCCTTATTTAGTAAATAATCTTTAAGTACATCCATGACAGCTCCATAATCAGCCTTCACTTGAACAGGTGGATTAGCAAATTGGCAGGACATGTCTGGGATTGCCTTGGAGTGATAATCAATTTTGGACTGAGTAAACTTCAGGCCATGGGCAGTGCTCACCACCACGGTTCGATCAGTCGGGCCGATCACCCCTCTGTTCCTTAGCTTGATCAAAGCGGTTAATGCAACCCCTGTGTGAGGGCAAATGAACATCCCAGTGGAGTCAGCCTGTGCCATTGCATCCATGAGTTCCTCCTCGGTCGCTTCCTCGACAATGCCATTCGAATTCTGTAGAGCATAAACAGCTCTATCGATAGAAACAGGATCTCCAATCTGAATGGCAGATGCAAAAGTCGAACTTGCTTTCACAGGCTTGAAATCTTTCCACCCTGTTTTGTAATGTAAATAGAGAGGGTTTGCGTTGGCTGCTTGGGCACAAACAAGCCTAGGAAGCCTATCAACAAGGCCAAGCTCTTGACACATCTTGAACCCTTTGTAAAATGCATATATGTTCCCAAGATTGCCTCCAGGAACAATTACCCATTCAGGTACTTCCCAATCAAACTGCTGAAGAATTTCAATGGCAGCTGTTTTTTGCCCCTCCAGCCTCAAACTGTTCAAGGAATTAGCCAAGTAAATGGGCAATTCTGCAGTGACTTCTCTAATTAACTTCATGCAGCCATCGAAATCAGTGTCTATGCTCAACACAAAGGCTCCATTTGCAATGGGCTGGACCAACTGTGCTATAGAGATCTTGTTTGCTGGGAGGAAGACGATTGAAGGAATCCCTGCAGATGCACAGTAGGCTGAGAGTGCGGCAGAGGTGTCCCCGGTCGATGCACAGCCGACTCCGAAGACGGGACGTTTCAATTTTCGCAGCCGGTTCACTTGGCTGACCAAAACAGTCATGCCCAAATCCTTGAAACTCCCAGTGTGGCTAATTCCACAGTGTTTTACCCACAAGTCATTCATGCCCAGAAACTGTTTGCCGAAACGCTCAGCCCAGAATAGGTTCGAGTTACCTTCGAAGGCGCTGACGATGTCGTCGGGATCGATCTCTGGCAACACCCACTCCTTCTTGCTCCACACGCCGGACCCGTAAGGCCATGTGGTTTTCCCCACGCGCGAATCGAAGAGGTTGCGCCAGTAAGCGCCGTCGAATTTCTTCAAAGCCTCCATATCGTGCTGAACGTCGAGCAAACCGCCAGATCGGCTCCGGTAAACGATCTCGTCGAGCGAGTACCACTCAGCCGAGTCGGCGCCGGAGTTGAAGGGCACATACTTGGCCGAGAAATTGCAGCGATCTTCTCCGCAGGCCGCACGGTGGCGGCGGGCTTCGTCTTTGATATTCTCGTCGGCGGAGCGGCGGTTCTTGATGGCCGACAATGGGGGAGAGCCGTTGGTCGGGGAAGAGGAGGACGAATCGGAGGTGGAGGATGCCCGAGTAACCGGGGTTCGGAGCCGGCGAGTTCGGAGAGTGGGATGAAGAAATTTCGGATTAGCGTCGAGCTTGGGCCTGCGAGAGTGGAAAGAAATGGCTGGGTTTAGCAAGGAAGAGGAAGCCATTTCGGCAGAAATGATGAAGATGGAGGCGGCGGCGGCGCGGATTTCTTCTGAACTCTGCTCGGCAGAAAAATCAGGTTTGTTTGATTATAACCCCACTTCTAAGTTCTAACTCCTACTCTCAGTGACCATATTATATATGGTAAAAAAAAAATAGTCATATATATAAGAAAAAAAAAGTTTTATTTAAAAATTATATATTTTCAGAAATCATTACAAACACATTACTATTCTATAGTATAAAATTTTATTTATTTTTTATTTTTTTAATAAAACAAGAGAATAGGATGGGAATTCATGGGAATTCAGATCTTTGACTATATAGAAATTAACTCTCTATTTAACGTCAAGAAAATTTAATAAATATTTTAAATTTCGTGATTTGAAATATGATAAATTATTTTAAATTATTTATCTTGTTTGGAACGATAATGATTTGGAATTAATTGAAATCATTGAATTTCTTTGAATGTTTCCCGGAAATAAAACAAAAATAATAAAAAAGTGTACTGATTTGGACTTCTAATCTAAATTTATTAATTATAAATTAAAATTAAAAGTAAATAAGTAATTTACTTTGAAAAATTAGATCATTTAGTTTTTTTTAATGTAAAAATAGTATTTGAAATCCGATAAGATTTTGAAATCCTTCCGATTCTGAGGTAGATGATAACTCTTTGTGGTTTGTTAACAAAGAGAGCGTAAATGATAACTCTTTTGCTTTGTTAACATTTATTTTTGTTGTCATGGCAAAACTTTTGTATTATATTTTCTAAAAAATGGAGTTACATGTTTCTAAGCCTATGACTAATTTTGTACATGCAGTTTGACATATGAATTTGCTTTGAATTAGTTCTTCAACTTTCAAGCATTTTGTTTTTTGGGCCTTGAAAATCAGTTTTAGTTCATATGGATAATTTTTCATTAATCACCAAACAAGAATTCAAATATGTTTGATAATCTAACACCTAAATTGTGACTCCAAACACTTATCGGTTCAAATTTATTTGAAAATTTAACTCCTAACCTAATACACGTTACTCCAAACACTTGTCTTTGTCAATACTCATTGATAAAGTAAGTAGCAAAAAATTATATAGTTATGTTAATATTTTATCAAATAATTGATTAAAAATTAACTGCAGTGGAAATTAGTGACAACTAACAAGACTGTTGTATAAACTAGAGATAATCTTGAGCAATTTGACATATGTACGAGTCAAGTCAAATTTCATTTCTTTATTTTGCATTAATTAAAAATTTTCATTAATAGAAATTAAAATATAAATGAATTACTTTTTCACTAAACAATCCTTGATTAGGGAAATAAATATTTACAAGGAATGTACTCCCAACTAAAAATTAAAACAAATCAACAAGTGTCACAGTAGCCAAAGCCACGCCCCAACAAATTGAGATCACTAAATATAAAATAATAAACTAAAAATGAAAAAAAGAGAAGAAAAAAAGCCAAGGTGACATATGTCACCAAACAAAAAAAAACTATAAAGTAATTGAAATTGAGTTTATCTTAGAATGCTTGCTCGTATCGTGATGCGTTACGTTCCATAATATGATTCATCTTACTCTTACTTTATTGAGAAAATACTATCGTACTTATCTATCGAATATGTTAAAAGCACGTGTTTTCAAGTTGGATGAATGTTGTAGATGATGACGAGCAGTTTACTTTTATATAACTTACACACTTTTCTAACAACAATTGTATTTGTTTGCTTGTAGTTATGATCTATTATCGTTCATGTATGTATGTGTGTGTATATATATTACTTCTCACTTTTTTTTTCGAAAAATTTAAATAAATTACCGGAATAACTTTTATTTAGTTTAAAAAAGAATTGTGAATAGATTTTGACCCATACTCGGATCGACAAATTACCTTAATGACTTGGACCAATTCAATTTAAATATTCCAAAGTTTTATTTAGTTAAATTATTTAACATATTATTAAAATAATTCATTTGAGTTTAATAGAAGAGGAAGATTCACTCAATCCTACTTGAAAGAATATTAGACAGTAGATATTTTTTTTTTTAGGTGATTGAAAGAAAAAAGGGAGGGAAAATTGGTGGTCTTTTTATTATTATTATAATTATTATTTTTTAATTTAGTACTGAAAAATGGGTGACTTGGAACTACATGTGACTAAATTATTAACCACAAATCACAACGTCTCCTTCCTTGCCTCGACCATCAAGGCGCCAGCCAATAATTGGTAGCCTTCAGATTTTTATTTTTATTTATTATTATTTTTTTAAGATTCTAGTGACGTCAAATATTCCTTCACATTTTGAACCTCAACGTTTAAAAATTCTTTTTATTTTTGTTAATTTTAGTTTTTATATTTTTAATTTTGTCCTTTTAATTCATATACTTAGGAGAGATATATTTTGATATATGTACTTTTAAAGACTCTTAATAAAATTTTAATATACACTTCAAAAATTATTGTGAATGAAATTTCATGTTAAAATTGTGATTGAAAAAAATAAAATAAAATAAAACGAATTGACTAAAATTGTCACGTTTAAAAATTATCTAGCATTGCATTGACTGATCTTTTCTATCTCTCTTTGTTTTTTATTTTTATTTTTTAGATTTTAAGTTTGGATTTTATGCCACCATCATCTTCTCAGCTGGAATGTTAATAGTTTATGTTATGGTTTAGTCTCTAACTCCAAATTATACTGAAGTATGGTATATTAACCCTAAATTGTTAGAGTGGTGAGAAATATATCTGTTTCTTCTATATTGGTTATAACTCTATCACATTTCTTACATTATTTTTTAAAATTAAAACTAAAATTTGTCCTATCAAAATTAGGTATGTTTGTTCTACATCGATGTATCATATCATAAACTCTCCCGAAGATAATTTATGGATACGACTTGTTTGACCAAATAATTAACCCAAGATTTTACTATACAAAAAATTATTGTATACTTATAATTATCATACCTTTTCAAAAGTAATTATAATCACTATTTTTCAAGTTGACATGAGCATTTTCAAGGTCAAAGTGACATGACAAAACATTAGTAATCTCCTTCCAAAAGAGCCCATAGGTGGAATACCACCTTATTATTTAAATTGTAAATTACAGAAATAAAAAATAGCTCTGCATAAGTGTATGATTTCAAGAGAGAGAACAAGTCCTAAAAAATATCAAATAATCTTATAAAATTTTAAAATGAAGTAAATATTCAAATATTGTTTTGGTTGTTATACTCCCAGCTCTAGTTCATTTGGCTTGACCGTCGGAGATGAAGATGTTATAATGTTTGACAATCTGGAGTAGTTGTTCTTTTCTCGTCACTTCCTGTCTTTTTTGTCGTGCCCATAAAAAAAATGTTCATTTTGATTTTTATACATTTAATTTTTGTTTATTTTAGTTTCTATATTTATTAAAGAAGCGATCATTTTGATCTCTGTTTGCAAAATTTTAACATAAATTTTATACATAATAGAAAATATTTAATACAGATTTATACCTACATTTCAACAAATTTAGTAACTGAATTGTCATGCTAGAATTTTGATGGAAACAAATCAGATAAAAAACGAAAAAATGAATAGACTAAAATAACCACTTTTAAAAAGCACAAGGACCAAAACGAAACGTTTGAATAGTACAACAACTAAAATGAAACAAAGTTAAAACTATAGATATCAAAATATATATTTGAAGGTTAAAATACTATTTTGGTCCTTATACTTTATACATTTGTTCATTTTAGTCAATGTACTTTGAAAATATTATTTTTAGTTCTTATACTTTTAACTTTAGTTTATTTTAGTCTCTATACTTTGAAAATATTTATTTTGATCCATGCACTTTTTAGAAGCGTTCATTTTAGTCCCTATTTACAAAATTTTAACACAAATTTTGAACATAACTAAAATTATTTAGTATAAATTAATGTTTTCATTTTAAGAAATATATGGATTATAGTATCGTGTTGAGATTGTAATATAAACAATAAGATTAAGAATAAAATGAAGGGACGAAAATGATTATTGGGACCAAAATAAATATTTTGAAAATATATAAATTAAAATGAACAAAAATTAAAAATACATTAAAAAAACGAATATTTTAAAGGATAGAGACCAAAATAATATTTCAATCATGTTTTAAAAAGTACCTGCATCCAAACGAATGAAAATTAAAAATAAGAAATAAAAATAGTATTTAAACATAAATTAAAAAAAGTGACTTTAATGAATTTTTATTTCGAAAGTTATTGTACAAACAAGGCATTGAATTTTGGCGATTGAAATTCAAAAGCTTGGAAAACGGCTGCTGGTGGGTGGCAGNAAAAAACAAAAAAACCAAAAAAGAGCTGTAATGGCAATCACTGTAAATAAGAGAAAGAAGGTGGGCAAAGACAGTACAGTAACATCTTGATTAGCTCTCTAATGTCTGTTTTAGAGCACAATAATGAGACAGTATATGTATGGAGGCCACGAATGTTGAACAAACCAGCCCTCTCTTCTCTATACGACGCCAGCTGACCGCTCACCACTTCAAAATATTCATTCCCAAAATCAAAATCAAGAAAAGAAAAAACTTTTAGAGAGAGAAACCTCGCAGCCAACTTAGAGAGAGAAACCCCCTCATGCCCCATAGAAGCTGCTTCTGCCTCCACCTTTTGCCTCCGTTTATAAACACCCTGGTCTCACTTTCTAGCTAGAGGACCAAAAACCAGAAGCTTTGAAGAAAAAAAAGAAAGGGGTAACCAAAAAATTAAGGAACAGAAGTTTTTCGAGGCAGCTTTGTTCTCCTCTTCCTTGTTTATCGCCTTCCCCAAGTTCCCAATTCAACCTTCTGTCTTGTTTTGTCAATATTTGGTCTTTCACTTTCTTACCCAACAGCAGCTTCAATCCGATCTATCTCTCCGAGCCCGGCGGATGAGTTAGCGGATAGGAGGGATCTTTTGAGGGAGTTTTTGTCTGATTTTATTGACACCCTTTTGAGAACTCTAGCTCTGGTGGCTTTATTTGGCTATTTCAGCTGTTGAAGCTTCGTGGGTAGTTGTTTGTTGTATCCGATCTGGGTTTGCCGAGTCTTGGTTCCTTTTGACTCTCTTCTGTCTTGGATGAGTTAACACGGAGGATCGCAGTTTATAATCACCATGGTAACTTCAATGGAATTATATGATGTTTGTTTTGTTTACATTGTAATTTGCTGGATTTATTCGGCTCTACGACCATTTTGACTAGGATTCTTTGTGTATGTATTAGCCTGGTACTGTCAGTTGTTCCGAGATTTAAGTTGAATTTGGACTTTGAAGTTGGAATGTCCTCTTAACGCCATTTTTTTAGCTCATACTTTATTGTCACTACTACTCCAGATTATGGATTACCATCCAGGAACATTTGTAATTGCAAGTTTAATTTCGTGAATTGAATAGGCCGAATTGGAATATGGAATACCCCTGGATGAAAATAAAGAGAACAGAACTGCACTGGAGAATGAAAGAAAACCTAAACCGTTTATCAGCTAACTAATTGGACCAAAAGAAATTTGTCGATTCCGTGTAAATAAATGAAATACTTATTTTGATATTGTATTTCGAATCGGGTTGTAGCTCGTCCCCCTCATTTGGTTCCTGGATTACAAGGGCATGTAACTATGCATTTTGTTCTTAAGTTTCTATTAGGAGGTGCATATGCTCAAATATAGTACTTCCAAATGTAATAAGTCAGCCACCATTGGACAAGTATGAGAGTACAAATACTAATGGGGGAAATCTCTATGCAATAGCATGAGGACAGCTGAAGTTAATAGGATCTCTGATGTCACTGAATCAAATGGTGGTGTTTTTGTTGACTTGTGACAATCATTTAGTTTGCGTCTCTTGTTATTTAATAATTTTGGAAGCCTTTTCATGCTAAATGGTTGAATATTCAGCTGGAATGCCGAGCGTTTGCTTTAGAGTTAGGTTCTTAGGGCAAGTGGAGATTCATATAAGCTGTTGGTATCCTGAGTGATGTTGCTAGAATGCTCCTTTAGAGGTCCCAGACTCCCAAATGATTTTGGAAACTTGATATTTATGGTTTATAACCTCTTAGTTTTGTTAAGTTTGAGATTTGCTAAATTTTTTTTATAATTATCATTTATCATTATCTATGACTATTCTTGGTGTTCTCCTATTATTGCTGTAAATTTGTTTTTACGATCATCATCTGTATGTTCATTCTATCATTACCTTTATGATTATTTAGGTATTACTTCTTATTTCTTATGTAGTGTGAATGCATGTGTGTGTATTGATAAGAATCATTTGAAAAAGTGACAATTAGAAAAGAGGAGAAAATAACCAAGAGAGCCTACAAAAGATCACTTCAGTTGCTATCTATCAAAGAAGTACAAGTACTATGATTACGAAGAGAGTACTACAAAAGGAAGTGATGGAACGAACAATATCCCACAATTTGGACTAATCTCTTGCCCAATTATATAAAATTCTTGAGTTCCCCTCTCCAAATTTCCCACAGAGACAGACTGCTAAGGTTGCAACTTTAGACTTGACGAGCACACTGCGAAGGAGGTGGTCAATGCAAAATTCAGAATTCCTGTAGAAGGAGCCGGCCATGCCAAATGCTTTGAACAACCACTCCCGTAACCTTTGAGAATACTGACGAAAAAGAGAAGATTTTTGATATTTCTAAATCCCCCCTTGAAAAACTTCCATTAAACAGCCAGATAAAACAACCTAGAGTCTGAGGATATGAGGAGTCCCTATGCCATGTTCTAATTTCTAAATCCATTCCTTATCACAAGGATAGCACTACACGGGGATAAATATAAATATGGGGATCTGTTTTGATTTTGATATGCGGTGTTTAAGCCTTCTCTAACAAGAATCTAATTGAAACCTTAACTCTTTTAGGTATTTAGTCTTTCATATAGCTCCAAACCGGCATTTTGCCAATAAGGCATTGGAATCTTGCCTCAAGGACAGAAAACATAAAACAGATTTAAATAGGAAACTCCTTGAATGATCTGGAATCTGTTTTTGGAAGTCCTTGTGGTTATTAGCAATCATTTAAATATGAGAATGCAATGTTGTTTTAGAAGATCTTTTCAGTCGAGTCAACTATTTTGGTCAAATTGTGCCGCTGACAGTTCCTGTGGACGATTTTAACGTTCATGGTCCTTTAAAATTACACTATTGGATTTAAAAAAAATACATATCTGTGCATTTTTATTCTAACTCTCGTGCCCATCATTCCTAAAAGTTTATCAATACAGATTTGAGGTCAATCTAACTCGTCTTTGAAAAGATATCTTCGACAATCAAGTGCAATTGTATAAAGATGAAGTATCCATCTTTGTGTATTATTTTTGTGAACTTCATCCTATTTCAGATTCATGCTCTTTATACTTTTGTTGACATTTATTAGAATTAACTGAATATTGCGTTTGTTAGATATCCTATAAACGATTAAATTTACCCTTACCCATAAGCTTTTGGGTTAATTGGTGATTTAACATGTTAAACATGACATCAAAGCAGGAGGTCATGTGTTCGAACTCCTGTATTCATTTTCTTCCCATTTAATATTGATTTTTACTAGTTGGACCCTGTCCAAATTTTCAATCTCACTAAATTTTCAAGCCCACCAGCGAGAGGAGTGTTAGATATTGATTAAATTTATCCTAACCCATCAGTTTAACCTTTTGGGTTAATTGGTGATTTAACATATTTAACTGTTTAATACAACATTTTCAATTGCATATGTTTATTGAACTTCATGTTAATGCCCTTTGAAAACTAACACTTCTTTGACTGCATTGCTGTAAACAGAGTGGGCCAGTTAACATCATTGTAGGCTCTCACGTCTGGTTTGAAGATCCAGTACTAGCGTGGATTGATGGTGAAGTTTTTCGCATCAATGGCGAGGAAGTTCACGTCCGTGCTACTAATGGGAAAACAGTGAGTCACACACTTAGCACATGAACTAATGTCCATGTCAGCGTGTCTTTTTGCGATGCATGCCATAAATCAAACTTCTAGTTTCAATACTAAATTTAATGAATAATAACTGATTTTGGGGACGTCGTAGTCAATCTGGGATCATTGGACTGATACTCGACCATTAATTGCAGGTTGTTACGAATATATCAAAAATATTCCCCAAGGATACTGAAGCACCTGCTGGAGGTGTAGATGACATGACAAAGCTGTCATACTTGCATGAACCTGGAGTTCTGAGCAACTTGGCAACCAGATATGAACTAAATGAAATTTATGTAGGAAACTATTATATTTTCTTCTTATGCATGCAGCAAGAGTATTTCCAGATAACTAATATTTGTATTAATTGGATTTAACATCGTGCAGACATACACTGGAAATATACTTATTGCAATAAATCCATTCCAAAGATTACCCCACCTGTATGATACTCACATGATGGAACAATACAAAGGAGCTGGATTTGGAGAACTAAGTCCTCATGTCTTTGCAGTTGCTGAAGTGGCATACAGGTAAG
>NW_019104534.1:850340-869212 GCF_001995035.1 Momordica charantia | reverse complement strand
TTCTGAGTAGCTTAAGTAACAATTCAACGAACTTCTTCCTATAGTTGTCATGGAGCCTATGATTTCTTGGTCTGGTTGTAATCTTAGGGTACTTTGGTTGGCACCTCCTAATGCTGCCATGTACGCATCTCACACTGTCATTCTTTATAAAGCACGGGCCTACATTAAAGTTGATGGAAAAAAGACCGAAAGAATGAATTTTAATGAAAATTTTATTTCATTTGTTAAGCTATTTATTAATATATCCATATCTAATTTCCTTTGTTATTTCCAGAACGTCATCATATTAATAGAATGTAAGTTCTTTGAATATGTAAGATAGGTTTTTTGAAGTTGTGTGTTTCATTGTTCCATTAGAATTTGGGTGGCAGGAGAGTTTTTTTAAAGGGCAAAATATAGTTAACCGTGTGTTTTTTCCACCATTTTGGCTTTACTAGCTTTTTCTATCCATTTTAGAGCAATGATTAATGAAGGAAAAAGCAATTCAATTCTAGTTAGTGGAGAAAGTGGCGCTGGTAAGACTGAGACCACGAAGATGCTCATGCGGTATCTCGCATACCTTGGAGGTCGATCGGGAGTGGAAGGGAGAACTGTTGAACAACAAGTCTTAGAAGTATGACAGTTTGTTATAATTTTTAAGCATGCCAAAGTTTACATTTACTGTGTTTTATAGAGAACTACTTGCATTTCCGTAACTGTAGCCTTTGATGATCATATTTTTTTTTCCTCCCAGTCCAATCCAGTTCTTGAAGCATTTGGCAATGCAAAAACTGTTAGGAACAATAACTCCAGGTGAGTGGTTATATGCTGGAGAATAAATGGAAAATATCACATGAGAAATAATTTCCTTCACAGATGATTGGCAAATTAATTTTGGGACGTTTTTGGAAATTATTCATTTTTCTTCTCATATTTGGTTCGTACCAATCTCCGTGAAATATTAAATTGCAATGGTGTAATTCTGACACGTCTAATGAATTATGAAAGATTCTGAAGGTGTTAATCTGTGAGCACACAGAACTTTATAATCATTTCTTTGAACAATGGTTATTAGTGGTTGGTTTATCCCAGCCTTGAAACTCTATCCATCTTCCCCACTTTATTATCGCCAAATGTTTTTGTGCACGACACAGAGCATTCTTAAATGCTAACTACTCACTTAACTTGCTCAAAAGTGTGTGAAATAATTAGTAATTTTGGTCTGCAATGCAGTCGCTTTGGTAAATTTGTGGAGATTCAATTTGACAAGAGTGGGAGAATATCTGGGGCAGCTGTCCGAACTTATTTGCTTGAAAGGTCTCGAGTATGTCAGATCTCAAATCCTGAAAGAAACTATCATTGCTTTTACCTTCTCTGTGCAGCTCCTCCTGAGGTAGGATGCTCAACTTTAAAATTGTAAGCCATTCACATATAATGGAATGATTCAGTAGTAGGGCCGCCGGCAGCTTATGCATCTGACTAATTAATGTATTGGCAAAAACCAGGAAAGGGAGAAGTTTAAATTAGGAAACCCTAAATCGTTCCACTACTTAAATCAATCTGACTGCTTCGAGTTGGATGGAGTGAATGATGCCCACGAATATCTTGCAACCAGAAGGGCTATGGATGTAGTTGGAATCAGTGAGGAGGAGCAGGTTAGTTTTCAATTTTTTTGTGTAATTGTGCTTCTTATTGCATCAAAATTTTGATTAAAATAATTCATTTCAGGAGGCAATTTTTAGGGTTGTAGCTGCAATTTTGCATCTTGGAAACATTGAATTTGCAAAGGGAGAGGAGATTGATTCTTCAGTCATTAAGGATGAAAAATCCAGATTCCATCTTAATACCACTGCCGAACTGCTTAAGTATGTTTTCTGGAAATTTCTGCATATGATGTATTTATCATTCTTAATACTTCAAAAGCTATCACTTTCTAAATGTTTAATTTAGGTGTGATGCAAAGAGTTTGGAAGATGCACTGATTCAACGTGTTATGGTAACGCCAGAAGAGGTTATAACTCGAACTCTTGATCCTGTGGCTGCGTTGGGTAGTAGAGATGCGTTGGCCAAAACAGTTTATTCACGGCTCTTTGATTGGTAATATCTCAAGTCCCTAGATTGGGTCTGAACCTTTAGTCCTCCCTCCCTCTTATACATTTTCCTTTGGCGAACCCTCATTTCTCCTTCTCTGTCAACAATAAATTTATTTTCAACCCAGGTCTGCATGTGAATGTTTTAAATGCTTCTCGATTATGTTCTCAATTTAAGGTTCTCCATTCTTTTTGAAATCATTCCTGTAGGCTCGTGGAGAAGATTAACAATTCAATTGGGCAAGACCCAAATTCTAAATCATTAATTGGAGTTCTGGATATATATGGATTTGAGAGTTTTAAATTCAACAGGTAATGGTCACCGACACATGTGAATTCTTGAGTTAAATGTTAAATGTTTGCTGGCAAATGATTAGTTTTTTGTTTTAAATAGTTTCGAGCAGTTCTGCATCAATTTTACTAATGAAAAACTGCAGCAACATTTCAATCAGGTTGGTTGTCTTGGACGTGTAAACTTCACCGTAAAACATTATTTATGTGCTGCCTTGATTGAAGTTTTTTGTTAATTGTGTGTATGCAGCATGTTTTCAAAATGGAGCAGGAGGAATATACAAAAGAAGAAATTAATTGGAGTTATATTGAGTTTGTTGATAACCAGGATGTTTTGGATCTGATTGAAAAGGTTTGCAACTCTTCTTGTCCCCCACTGTTATTTATCATTTTGTGAATCTTCGAATCATGCCTGTTAGATATTAATATTTATGCTAACTCATGTTTTGATGTACAGAAGTAATTTTTAATAAAGCACTCATTTATTTTATTTGCTAAGTACAAGATTTAAGTAATTAAAATACAGTTGTTCATTCACAGAAACCTGGAGGAATTATCGCTCTTCTGGATGAGGCCTGGTATGCAACTAATATTTAATCAATAATAACTGTTTCATCTACTCTATGGTGTCTCCTAATTTTATGACATAATTGAATTTTTAAATGACTCCTGATCATATTAAAATATTCTTGATTCTTCCTTTCCTTCTAATGTTTCATTTTTTTTTGCTCCATACAGCATGTTTCCTAAATCTACACACGAAACTTTTGCTCAGAAGTTATACCAGACGTTCAAGAACAACAAGCGGTTCATTAAGCCTAAGCTATCTCGTACAAGTTTTACCATATCTCATTACGCGGGAGAGGTAAAATGTGTTAAGCTTGTTTCTCATTTTTTATGCTCCAGGCTTAAATGCTGCCCTCTCAAAATTTCAACAATGCTTCAGGTAACTTATTTGGCAGATCTATTCTTGGACAAAAACAAAGACTATGTGGTAGCAGAACATCAGGCTCTATTGACAAACTCAAAATGCTCCTTTGCCAGAGCTCTATTTCCTCCTCAACCAGAGGAATCATCAAAATCCTCAAAATTTTCCTCCATTGGTTCACGTTTTAAAGTATGAATTTTTATGTTTAAAAACTTGGCTGTATAACATGAACTTTTGTGGATGCGGTTTAATTTGACATAACAGTGATGATTTCATATGCTTAATTATGCAGTTACAACTTCAATCTTTAATGGAGACCTTAAATTCAACAGAACCTCACTACATCAGATGTGTTAAGCCAAACAATGCCCTTAAGCCTGCTATTTTTGAGAACTCAAATGTTATCCAACAGTTACGTTGTGGTGTGAGTATACTAATGGCATTGCTTTGGCTTTGTTGTGCACCTGTACTTTAATTGGTTTTTGCTCTTTCAAAAATTTAGATTTAGTTTATCCAGCCATTTTTTGTAAACTTTATGTGGTTCTTGTATACAATTTAGGGTGTTCTTGAAGCAATTAGGATCAGCTGTGCTGGATATCCTACTAGAAGAACATTTTATGAGTTTCTCCTACGTTTTGGTGTTCTTGCTCCAGAAGTTTTAGATGGAAAGTAAGTTATTTTACTGTCCTATGTAAACTTCGCCCTCTATTAACAAAAATAAAGAAAAATGAGGGGAAATAAGAGAAAGGAGAAAAAAGTGTCCTGCATTCTTTGTGCACTGATAGTCTTAACTACCATCTGTGCAGCTATGATGACAAGGTTGCATGCCAAATGATCCTGGACAAAATGGGATTGAAAGGTTATCAGGTGATTTCATTATCACTGTGAACTTGTATTTTATTTTTTATTTTTTTAATACCTCACTAAGGTCCTTTGGCTATTAAAATGGTTGTATTTGAAGCACATGGCGCCAACACCACATATCTTTTATGAAATTAACTTCTTGAAATCCAATGGGATGGATGGATTGAAGCGATAGTGGTCCAATGATATTTCAGTAACTAAATACTCATAAGTGTTTTGCTTACTCAAATCATTGCTTCATTAATCAATCCCTCTTGCTGACAATTCAGCTCTGTGATAAATTTTGGTTGGGCGACTACCAGAGCAGGGATTGTTTGTGTATCTACTTAACTCTGCTAATTACAAGCCTTTCAATTTATGTGTAGTAGGGAGAATCTCATCCTCGTACTGGGTGTAACCATACATCATTTCGCTCAAACTTTGAGTCTTGTGTCTAAGGTCCTATGTGGTTTCATGGTGTTGGATATCACAAGTTCTATTGCCATTAATAATAATACTTGTTTGAAACTTGAGAGTCTCACTTGAAAGCTTCTGTGTGCTTTCAAGTTTCTGGAAAATATGATCATCTCCAAGACGGTTGCCGAAACTAGTCATTTTTTTTGGGTTTGGGGTGAAGACTAATTTATCTGTTATCACGTGGTTGGGCAGATTGGTAAGACAAAAATCTTCCTGAGGGCTGGCCAGATGGCTTCTCTTGATGCGAAGAGAACAGAGGTGCTAAGCAATGCTGCCAGAACTATTCAAATGCAAATCCGAACATTTATTGCGCGCAAGGAGTTTGTTGCATTACGTAAAGCTGCTATTCGAGTGCAATCATTTAGTCGAGGTACTTTCTTTGACTGTCTCAGAAATACCGCTTGCTCATACCTTTCTTTTAAAACTGTTATTATTAGAGACAGCAGAAACTTCAGTGGCTTACAATCAATGATAGTCTCAGAATCCTATATCTTCATTTTACATTTTTTTTCTTCTTCTTTCTGGATAAGAAACCGAGCTTTCATTAAGAAAGAATGTACCAGGGCACACAAAAAAAAAAAAAACCAGCCCAACAAAAGGAAACTAGCCTACAAAAAGGGGCTCAATCCACAAGAAGAACACCAATTACAGAATTCCTTGGTAATCGAGACTCACAAAGAAGAATTAAATCTTATAAGTTCCCGAGTAGCCTCTGAAGATCTCTCGAACCCTCTAAAAACTCCATTGCTTCTCTCAATCCATATATTCGCACTCTTATGTTAATGATTCACATAAGTGTGAGATTTTTCCATCAAAATTTTGATGTATGTTTATATGCAATAATAATTAGGCGTATTGGCTCGAAAACTCTTCGAGCAGTTGCGGCGGGAAGCAGCAGCTTTAAAGATCCAGAAGTGTTTCAAGCGACATATTGCCAGGAAATCATACTTAGATTTGTTGTCATCTGCAATCACACTGCAAACAGGGTTAAGAGCAATGAAAGCTCGTGATGAATTCAGATTTAGAAAGCGTACCAAGGCTGCAATTATCATTCAGGTGTTCTTTTTTGTTCGTTTTAATGTGTTTACGTGAAAATATGAGGTTTTAAACTTCTAAGATTTGTTATTGTGAACTATATTTTACTCGGACACATTTTGTTTATCAAAATAGATTGAAGATCCAAATATTCTGATTCTTTGGGCAACTTGCAGGCACGTTTGCGTTGTCACATGGCATATTCTTACTATAAGAGACTCCAAAAGGCTGCGTTAGCCACACAGTGTGGATGGAGAGGACGGGTTGCACGAAGGGAGCTTAGAAAACTGAAAATGGTTTAAACACATTACTTATCGCGACTTTGTTTATTTTGTATTAAGGATAACTGTTGAAGAAAATTGTATGAGGAATAAATTAAGGTGCTCATATATATTTTATATGCTTGAAGGCTGCAAGGGAAACCGGTGCCCTCAAAGAAGCAAAGGACAAATTAGAAAAGCGTGTAGAAGAACTTACATGGCGCTTGCAACTTGAGAAGCGGTTGAGGGTAATTTCCTGATTATTTTGTTTCATGTATTGTGATGTGTGATACTATCTGGATTGGTGAAACAAAATGCTCTGCATTGTCCAGCAGCAATTTTTATATTATATATTTCCTTTCCCACTGAATTGTAGACTGATCTGGAAGAGGAGAAAGCCCAAGAAATTGCCAAACTACAAGATGCTTTACATAGTATGCAAGTACAAGTAGAAGAAGCAAATGCTCAAGTTATCAAAGAGCGAGAGGCAGCTCAGAAAGCTATTGAAGAAGCACCTCCAGTTGTCAAGGAAACTCCAGTTTTTGTCGAGGATACTGAAAAAATCACGTCCTTAACGGCTGAGGTGGAGAGTTTGAAGGTAGGTTTCAACTATTTAGCCAATTGGTACTTTTTGGTTGAAAGATTTCACCACTTCACTACTATTTACATATTAACGTGAGTTGCAAGTCTCTATAATGCATGCATAGGGCAGGAATAACAGAGCAAATTAGTAGGGAATCTGCATTTTAACGTTTATTTAATCATGTGTTCTTTCGTGTGGGGGGGTAACAAAACAAAACATCATTAGAACAATAAAATGTACAAATCTGACCTCTTCCAAGTTCCACCTCATATAAAGTGAGGAAAGGAAATTTAGGTGGAAAAACGATAGTCTCAATTATATGCTCCGTGGTTTGCCTCTCTAGAAGAAGATTGATGAATTTTGGGACTGGGCTTGCCAAAGCGAGCATAGTTCAACGGTAATTGACATATATCCCCAACCAAAAGGTTGTGAGTTTGATCCCCCACCCCTATGTTGTACTAAAAAAAATTTTGGGACCAGGCTTGAGAAAACATGTAGATTTTACTTTAGTTTTATCAAAAAAAAAAAAAAAACATGGAGATTTTACTTTAGTTTCAAAATGTGCGGAGAGTACCTCTTCTTTAGTGCAAGTCATGGTTCTCTTGGAGCAGTTTTATCCACACTCATGGTCTTGAACAATCCATAGTTAATAACAGGATTGACTGTAGCAGTTGACTTCCTCCTTCGCCTTGAACATATCGAGTAGGACAAGCAATAGTTGCATCCATATACCTGAAGAGAGAGAGAGATTTAAAAATTAAAGAAATTTGATGCTTCCACTAGACAAGGCTCGGATCGAGGCAAGTAGGAACTAAGGGACTATCTGGAAAACTATTTTAAAATACTTCTGTTTTCTTGTTTTCAGAACTGTTTTTAAAAACTGTAATTGAACCAACTTGTAAAAATTAATAGTATTATTGAAATTACTATTTAACAATCCGTAACTTTTGCAAAGTGTAATTTCATTTTTTGGAAAAATAAGTCATTTGGGAAAAGACATCAAAAGAAAAAAAAACCAGTTATCCAACTACATTTTTATTGATTTTTTGTTCTGAAAAACAGAAAGCTGATTTGAAAACGAATTTAAAAACCCCATAAGCCGAAGTAGAGCAGAGCCTTCGGTTTTTCCCAATGTGTAGATATTCAGCATGTTATTATAGTTTAAATAAATTTGCTTGCTAAATGGCGAGAGTGACACCTTTGCACCATCACCAACATTCTCAAATATATGTCAGGCTTAAAAGCAATGATTGTTTTGGATTAGCAAACCTATTTCTTAGTGATAAGAGGGGGCCAGAGGGTCTGGAGTTGGTCATTGGTAAATTTTTTCGACAATGACACTTTTATAATATTGCTATTGCTTTTTCTATGGCAAAGTTTCTTAATCTTTTCGAATCTTGAGGATTCTCTAACCCAGAGATTTACAGGCTTTGCTGCTGTCAGAGAAAAAGACTGCAGAAGAAGCTAGAAAGGCTTGTACAGATGCTGAAGCAAAAAACGTGGAGCTGACTAAAAGACTTCAAGATGCAGACCAGAAGGCAGATCAACTTCAGGAGTCAGTTCAGAGGTTTGTAGGAGTGATTAAATCATTGAATTGTTGTTATTTACATCGAATTGAATTTCTACTAGGTATTGTGCAACTTAATATGCCTGCCTCGACCTGTTCCTTTATCTGCTGGTGTCAAGTTCAGTCATATGTTTCCTTACACTGGTTATACGATTTAAAGTCAATGAAGTAGAACCATATTCTCTGTATCAGGCTTGAAGAGAAGCTTTCAAATTCAGAATCAGAGAACCAGGTACTTCGTCAGCAAGCCTTGACCATGTCGCCAACAGGAAAAGCTTTATCTGCAAGACCTAAGTCAATGATTATTCAGGTATGGTGTGATATTCATATGATACACTGGATGTATCGAATAAAATCTGACTAGTCTCATCAATTTTTTGTTGAAATTTCCAGAGGACACCAGAGAATGGAAATGTTCTGCATGGAGAAGCCAAAGTGCCATCTGTAAGGAAAATAGTTATGAGCAAAACAATTTTAGTGTATAGAAATTGTATTTCTTAAATTAACACTCTGTGTATCAGGATATGTCTCTTGCATTATCAAATGTACGCGAGCCCGAGTCAGAGGAAAAACCACAGAAATCCCTTAACGAAAAACAGCAGGTAAGAATGCACCCGTACTGTATTAAATAAATTAGAAGGTTTATGAAAACTTGCTTCACATTGGTGTTTGAGAGTAATTAATTTGTTTCCTGTGATGCATTATCATACTCAGGAGAACCAGGACCTGCTAGTGAGATGTATATCTCAGGATTTGGGATTTTCTGGGGGCAAACCGATTGCTGCTTGTGTCATATACAAATGCCTTCTTCACTGGAGGTCATTTGAAGTCGAAAGAACCAGCATATTCGATCGAATCATTCAAACAATAGCTTCATCCATAGAGGTGAGATATGCACTGTTTTACGTTTGAAACATTTGCAATATTAATGCCGTTTACATATTATTGACGCTTGTGGCTTTCGCTCTACTGAAGGTTCAGGATAACAATGATGTATTAGCTTATTGGTTATCTAATACATCTACATTATTGTTGCTTCTTCAACACACCCTCAAAGCAAGTGGAGCTGCTAGCTTGACTCCTCAAAGGAGGAGAACTGCTTCATCTTCTCTTTTTGGAAGGATGTCTCAAGTACGGCATTATCTTTTGTATACTACTATCTGTATTCTTTCAGGTTTTCATATATATATTTTTTCTCTTCTTAATTGCCTCTCTGTTCTTCTCTGCAAATTAAAGGGGCTAAGGGCATCTCCACAAAGTGCCGGACTCTCATTTCTCAATGGGCGGGGGCTCAGTAGACTGGACGATTTTAGGCAGGTTGAGGCGAAGTATCCAGCACTGTTATTTAAGCAGCAGCTTACAGCATTTTTGGAGAAAATATATGGAATGATAAGAGACAATCTAAAGAAAGAGATCTCGCCTTTACTTGGATTGTGTATTCAGGTAGTTGTCAAATCGTATAGTCTTTTCTTGAATGTGATGTTGTATCATCCTTTCTTGAATGTGGTGTTGTTTCAATGATGAGACTTCTTCCTTCCTAAAATAGTAAGACCTAAGATGCTACATTCAATTCAATGCAGGCTCCAAGGATGTCGCGGGGAAGCCTAGTGAAAGGCCGCTCCCAAGCTAATGCTATGGCTCAGCAAGCCTTAATTGCTCACTGGCAAAGCATTGTAAAAAGTTTGAACAATTATTTGAAGATCATGAAAGCCAACTTTGTGAGTTCTAAATTTGGCGCTGTAAATTAACATTTATCATCTTTATACTTCATAGGAAAGTACAACCGCAATTTTATGCCCAATTTTGACAGGTACCTCCATTCTTAGTCCGCAAAGTCCACACTCAGATTTTCTCATTTATCAATGTTCAACTATTCAACAGGTAATGAGTTCAAGCTAAACATTTTGCAATTGCATTGGTATCTTGCAGGCTAGAGGTAGAAAAATTTCACTTCCAAAATTTTGACTTGTCGGTTTAATTGATTTTTGCAGCCTTCTTTTGCGGCGTGAGTGTTGTTCATTCAGCAATGGGGAGTATGTGAAAGCTGGCTTGTCCGAATTAGAACAGTGGTGTTCTGGAGCAACTGAGGAAGTAAGTCATCACAAAGTGATGTTTATTCTCATAAGGTCATTTATGTGCCCTTTCTTATGACCCCCTTCTGTACAGTATGCTGGGTCTGCTTGGGATGAACTAAAGCATATTAGGCAGGCTGTTGGATTCCTGGTACGTTTTATTTAAATAAGCTCGATTCTTCGAGAACCCACGATTTTGCAGAACTTACTATTCAGACTCTTTTCGATCTCAGGTTATACATCAAAAACCCAAGAAGACCTTGAATGAGATAACCAAAGACCTATGTCCTGTTAGTGCTCTGTTTCTTGTCTTTTTTTTCAAATGATTTCAGCCTTTAATTTAGTACTATGACCTATGTTTTCATCTTTGTACATGTTTGCTTCTCAGGTGCTTAGCATACAACAGTTATATAGGATCAGTACAATGTACTGGGATGACAAATATGGCACTCACAGTGTATCTTCAGAAGTATGTGAAGTTGACGGGATTGATTCTCTGTTAGCTTTTGAATTACCGTTCCATTTGATTCTCAGGTCGCTGTACCTTGGATTCTCCTTGTTCTAACACCCCTCCCTGTAATGCAGGTCATTTCGAGTATGAGAATTCTGATGACTGAAGATTCCAACAATGCTATTAGCTCATTCCTGTTAGATGATGACTCTAGGTACAATCATCATTCAAATTGCTAATGCCATTCACTCTATATGGCCCATAAGTTCCATTCTTATGATCTGTTTCTTGTTGACGCAGTATCCCATTTTCTGTGGACGATATCTCGAAATCAATGAAACAGGTAGATGTAACAGACATCGATCCTCCACCGCTGATACGGGAAAACTCGGGGTTCGGGTTTTTGCTTCAACGTGCAGAGTAATGGCTATGCAATCTTGTCTGCACTAGCATATGGCACTGCACATCAAATCACTGTGCATATACATACTCATTGTTTGTCACCATTCCATGACATCCATGTGTATAGTTATATTCGATTCCATCCTCCCAGCGACCGAGTTCGGATGGTCATTGGGTCGAATTTATTTTGCCTCTCGTGTCATATCGACACGCAAGGGCCTTTGTCGGGAAGCCATGTCACCGAGCGTGATCATGTGCAACCTTGGAAGTGGACATAACGTCCAGAAAACGGTCACCTTTGCAGTGGTCTTTCTTTATATTCATTTGGTTTTTTTTTCTTTCAAGGTTCTTTATAGTTTTTGGGTGTAAGGCTGTTTTTTAGGCCTCTTTTTTGGGTTAGCATGTGGAAGCAATTTGTATTTAGTGTGATGTAATTTTTTTTTTTTTTTGAAGATAGGAACCCAAACTATAATATATCTCTTCATTACATTATTATTATTTTATTTATTTTTTTCTTTTTGTGGTACAGTATTTTGTGATCAAGCTGCTCATATATTTTGGTACTTTTAGGCACCACATTAAAAAAATTGGATATTATTATTATTATACTATTCATATACTTTACAATTAATCAGATGGTTTTCTTCCAATATTACCTCAACTGAAGTGTGTTTCTCAGTACCAAGCATTTTATTTATGTACAGGTATAGTTAACTGAAAATTAATTTTCATTTTATAACTTTTTTATTTTAGAATTATTTTAAGAAAAATAATAAAAGTATAAAGACTATCATTTTGGCCCAAATCTAAAGAGTGTTAATTTATACATGTGAGAAAAATTGGTAACTTGGCAGGATATCGAACAAGATATTAATAATTTAAATTTGGTTTAAATTCTATTTTAGTTTTTTACAGAGGAATTCCATTTTAGTCTTGAACTTTCAACTTTTGAGCTCGATTTATTCTAGTTCTCGCATGTTTGAAGAACTGAAAAAAAGGATTATTTTGGTCCTTATCTTTATTTTGATTTTAACTTATTTAAAAAAGATTATTTTGGTCCTTATCTTTATTTTGATTTTAACTTAAAGATATTAAGTTACTAATAATACGGTTTCGGAATGTAAATTAATGTGTAAGTGAGCTAACTAAAAGAGATTTAGGTGGTAAAATAATATAACAATGACTAAAATGATTGTTTTAAAAAGTTTAAGGATTAAAAAGACATGAAAATTTAGGAACCAAACTCGTTCTTGTTTAAATTTTATTTTGCACAAACTTAATTACATGAATGAACCAACATAAATTTAGCTCAGCAGTAATTTACACCTATTTCTGACTAAAAGATTATGAGTTCGCACCTATTTCGATTATGAGTTCGAATTTCATGCTAGGTGAATGGAAAAATCTTAATGGTCAAACGACGTCTATATTCACTACAAAATTTCAAAGTCTGAGGAGAAAAGCATCAGCAAAAACGGCTATTTGACTTCCTCGAAATAGCACATGATTTAGAAACCTGTAATATAGAACTTTAACTTACAATCATCTTGGTTAAAAAGAATATATATTGAAATATGATCAGAGCCAAAACCTAACATATCTGAGACAAAAAATATCAAACCAATACTGGTACGTGGTACACCATGAGAGCGTAACAGTTAAGGGCAGCAGCCACTGCTAAGACTGCAATGCTTCCGTTGGATTGCAGTCAGTCGTGGTCCCGTTAGCGATAACTGAGGGCTGAATTTGATCGTCTTGATGTGGCTGTGTCTCCGATTTCTTTTTTTCCTTCAGAATCACCTGCCTTGGCATGACCTCTAACAAAAAGCTCCCCCCATTCCAAACGGCAGCTGAAACCTTTAGCAGCTGGAAAACCACGTGCAACCGATACGACAAGAAGATTGGAACAGTCAATGCCATCGTCAACACCGTAAATATGCCCTGGAACAAAATGTACATGAACAGACGATTCTGATCTCCAAGCAAACCACTTAATCTCCACCATACATTGTTTGTTTTCTGTGCCCTTTTGGACAGTTCTCTGAGAAATCAGCAGTGATTCACAAAGAGGGTGTTAGAACAGATATACAAATGTTTTTGCTATCAGTGCAACTGATTTTTGGTCATGGAGGAAGGATAACCTGTAAGAAGTCATGACTTCAGGATCTCGCAAGAACCTTTGACGACGCAGCACGTTGACAATGAGAAAGTAAAGAATCTGCCAGAGAGTGTAAGCAACCAAGGGAACCACAAACAGCCATGTCCATAAGTATGACTTGTCTTCTACATATGGCCATGAAGCTCGGCGGGAACTTCCTCCGGGATGCATGGCTTCAAATGTGGCCTCATTCCACCATCGAATGGTGAAGAAAACCAAACCTAGAAGAGTAACATCAAGTATAACATTAAGTACATCATCTAAGGTCTAAACTGTTGCTTCTAAATGCAAACCACAACCTCTTGTTACTAAAAACAGAGGATAATCTCTGTTACCAACGATAGTGATTCTAATTACGGATTAATTTTTTGTGCCACAAGTGGATCCTTCACAGCCCATGAAAACCATAACTTGAGTTATCAAACACCTTTATTCATAGGCTTATGATCAATCAATATTTCTTGTGAATTTTTATGGAGCATAAGACTTCAGTCTATGTGTTGGTGTGAGAACTAACGAGCCTCGTAAAACTACCTCAGGGAAGATTTTTCATTTTTCAGTTTTTTAAAAGGACAACTGGTGGAAAAACACAGCTTGATGTAGCATCCTACGGTAACAGTGCTTGCTAGAAGAATGATTGCCACAATCAGAAGTTCAAGAAATAATCTATTTGATTTCATCCATTGGAAAGTGATTGTTTCAGAAGCTGATAAGATCACAATCAATCCTTTAATTAGTTTTTCTTTCCAGGTAACTTCCGCTGGAAAAGAAAAGAAGACGAAAAATACTCACCAGGAATTAGATGTATGAGTACACTAACTATTTTGTCAAAAGAACTAAAAACCAAGCTACAACGCCAAACTATGATCGCCCATGCTAGTGGTCCCTACAGCAATATTTAAAATGTTAAAATGTAGGCAAGTGAATCATTCCAGTCAGGTTACAGAAATGTGCACCACTAACCTCTGCAAATGAGAAGCAAATCATGAAAAGTTTTTCATTTTCTGGATACATAAGAAGGTCAATGATGAAAATTGTGTTTGCGTAATAGCAAAAATCCTGAGTCAGGAATATAATAAATACATTAGCTTCCTTAACATTAGGGGCGCACAATGAAATACAATAAAAATGATAGCAGTTATTCAAGGATATGTACGTTAGTTAAGTTTGAATCTTTAGCCCAAGCCAAAGGAAGAGTTTCCAAATGAAAAACTATGCCCATTTATCTAATACCAACAATATAAACCTAGAGATTTGAAAATTGACCAACACAACAACTCAGAAATCACCAAACCATTTCCTTCCATTAGAAAAACAGCAGTAGTTTCTTTTACCCGAATCACATTCAAACTTTCAATATCTCCTTCTAACTTTTCAACTTCTTTTATGATTGATGGTAATCTAAGATTCTCCAACATACAGCAATAACTAGAGCGCGATACATATTGTCTAAAAGGCGCATTTACAGCTTCAAAGGACAGGAAAAGGAGAGATGAAAATGGAAAAAAAAAACAACAAAAGATGCAGCGCGTACCAAAAGGTAGTAGTGCCATTTCTTGAACCGATAGTATATCCACCGAAGAGGGACAAAGGTGACATAGAACAAACAATATACATATGGAATATCCTGTGGTCCTGGTCAGAAAAATAGCCAAACAAAAATCAATTCACTCTTGTAAGAGGTATAACATCGCAATCTATTTATTCAGACCATTGTACTCACTCGCTCCTAAAAGGAAGCAAAATCCTCCGAAACCAAGAACTCCAAGCAGGTGGGTAACCTAAATAAGTGGGGAAAAAAACTCAGATTCTAAGGGGAAGGAATAAGACATGAAATCAATTCGATTCTTGACAAAAGTGAGAGGCAAACCTTGTTAATGAACCTCTCGTGTTCTTCGGCCTGCTTAGCGATCTTAACCGCCTGTTTGGATAAGATCTCCTTCGTCTGAACGGCTTGTTTGGATAGCATCTCCTTCGTTTGCGCCATTTTCTGCGAACCGAATCGTACCCATATCAGAAAGGGGAGAAAAAACCAAAGAAATTGTTAGACAACAGCATCCAGAAATTGCAAAAGTTAGAGGGGAAGACAAAACACACCTTGGATCGCTCCATCAGCGTCTGCTTCACCTGCTGATACGAGTCTCCGTCTGTATCCTCCATATGATCTTCGTTCTGCGACATTTTTTTTTTTTTTTGCTACCGAAACACAGATTTCAGAGAGAAAGAATCGAAAAGATGAAACAGGGCGGAAGAATGAACGAATGCCCTCGCTTGCTCTCGAAGTTTTTCCTCAGATTTCAAATACAAACCGAAACTACTTTGACGAATATGCGTTCGTGTTTTCTTCTAACAATAACTAATTAATTCGTCACTCCACGGCCTTTATAGCACGAAAGATTATTTATTGCATTGCAAAATCAAGAACCCATGAAATTTTTATTCTCCTTTCTCGAATCAATTAATCAATTTGGAAGCATGAAAATTAAAATCAATGAATCGAAGGGGTATGACCGTATGAGTATGGGTAGATTTTCAATCCTCGTGACAAGTGGGGCAACACCAAAGATGGTTCTAGAGAGATTTAAATTTCTAGGAACTTTCCTTTTAAGGCGCATATATATATATATATATACACTAAAAAATCTTAATCTTGAAAAAAAAAATTTAATATAGCCATCAAGTTTAAAATTTTACATAAATAGAATAATTTTATTTTAATTAAATTACAAGAAGAAGGAAAGTCAAGTTTGTGACCTTTTTTAAAAAAAAAAAAATTGTTGATATTTTCTTAAAATATATAAAATACTTTTTCTATTTAATGTGTTTTTTTTTCTCTTTTCTTAATTCAACAAGAGATGAAAAATTCTAACTTCTTACAAAATAGGGATATTTCGGTCCAGAGAATTTGAACTTATTCAAATTGACTCAACATATAAATTTTTTGCTAAATAGACAAATCACTAATGTGGTAAGTAAAACAAATTAAAATGGATGGAGGAAATAATAAAAACATAATTTAAACTTATTGATCGCAATGATATTAGGCAAATAAATGCTTGTCTAAATATTAGACATAATATATGGCGACTTTATTTAAATTTTGAATTTATCAATTTTTGTTCGGTTTCCGAATAGATATAGATTTTTACATCATAATGAAAACTAATAAGGAAGATCAAAACAATTTTTATAAATATTTTACTGATTAATAATATATATTTTAAGTTTAATATTTAATAGATAAATAAATATATATATTTTTAAAAGAAATACTCCACTTATCTTATCCTTATAATTATTAAATATGTGATCATTAAGAGAAATAAATATAAAAACAAAAAGACATTTTAAACAATAATAAATCGTTAACTTTTTATAATGGTCAATCTTTACCGATTCAAATATTGTATATCTCTTTTAGAAATTAGGGTAATTTAGAGAATCTATATAATATTAAAAGTATTTATCTTACAATATGATATTTTTAATAACAATCCAAACGTAACTCAAAGGGATTAAAGCATCTGTTTATGCAAGGATATGCACAACAGTGTATTTCAGATTGCAGCTCGAACTCGGCCTCCGGACCGATCTGAATACTTGGGCGGACCTGCACAAAAAGATGAGCACTCCGACGATCAAGTCAGTATAGGTCGGATTCCCAGTTTAGTTCGAGGTCAGAAAATCATTGTACCTGATCGTGGAGTGAGGTCCTCTACTTATGGGTGGTAGTCCCGCTAATCTCCCGACGGTTACACCCAGTAATCTCGGGACCGTCGGTTACACCCGGTAATCTCGGGACCGACGGTTACACCCGATAATCACGCCGCTGACAGTAGCTCACCTCGGCCCCCACCGAGCTTCCCGGTAGATCGGACCTCGGCCCTCATACTTAGCATCTGTCAACGCTAGTGGTGGTGATCTCGGCTGTCCGAGCTGGGCATGACTCATGANATTGCAGCTCGAACTCGGCCTCCGGACCGATCTGAATACTTGGGCGGACCTGCACAAAAAGGTGAGCACTCTGACGATCAAGTCAGTATAGGTCGGATTCCCAGTTCAGTTCGAGGTCAGAAAATCATCGTACCTGATCGTGGAGTGAGGTCCTCTACTTATGGGAGGTAGTCCCGCTAATCTCCCGACGGTTACACCCGGTAATCTCGGGACCGACGGTTACACCCGATAATCACGCCGCTGACAGTAGCTCACCTCAGCCCCCACCGAGCTTCTCGGTAGACCGGACCTCGGCCAGGTTCATCTCGGCCCTCATACTTAGCATCTGTCAACGCTAGTGGTGGTGATCTCGGCGGTCCGAGCTAGGCATGACTCATGAGTCATCTTGGAGCACCAATAGGGGTCCTCTACGTGTCCAGGGTATTCTCTTCCCCAAACATTGGCCCCCTCTCTGTCTGGTCCGATCTCGACCTGGCAGAGAAGTTCATTCGATTTGCTTTGGACGCGTGGTGACTTTCTATTCGTGGGAAAATATAACCGTTGCGGTGGATTTATCGTCGGAATATTCAAATATTCCGACGCTTCGGATCTTCGGGAGGATCCTAGCCGCTCGTTGATTACACATGTACGGTAGGGAAATTTTTCCGACGAGCTATAAATACCCCCAATCCTTCAGGTCATACCTTACGTTTCCTGAATTCTTGGAGTTCGATCTGAAGGCAGCTCGAACCCTTGGTAGGTCGGTCTCTTCCCTCACTTTCTCTTTCGAACGTAGTTGCCATGTCGTCCTCTTTTACCAGCGACTTAGGATCCGATGAGGATTTAGCTCGTAGGTTAGAGTCCGAGCTCGAGAAGATAGAAAACTTTAGGTTCTCCGATGACGGGGAGGATAGTGATGCCTCCACCTAGGGTCAGGGTTTGGAATACCCTTCTAGGATACCTGAGCACTACCTCGGATCCCTTCGTAGGGGGTTCGCTATCCCTGAGAACATCCTCCTTAGGATTCCGGAGGAGGGGGAGAGAGTTGACAATCCTCCAGAGGGATGAGTCACTCTCTACTTCAAAATGTTTGAGTACGGCCTCAGGCTTCTCCTTCACCCTTTTGTCCAAGAATTTCTCTTCTGAACTAGGTTGGCTCCGGCTCAAGTGGCCCACAATGGGTGGGGTGTCATTTTCGCTTTGGCCATCCTTTTTTGGCTATGAGCTCGGGATAGTGAAGAGGTCGAGCTGTTGGATGTAGACCAGCTCCTCGCGTGCTTCGAAGCGAAAAGGATAGCTAAAAAGCCGAATCGGTTCTATATGTGCGCAAGGAAAGGCGTAGGCGATATAGTTAAGGGGTCGACCTCCATCAAATGATGGGTGAGGAAATGGTTCTACGCTTCCGGGGAATAGCTTGCAAAGGACGAGTCGGGTCGTTCCTTCTTTGACGTTCCCACTAGGTTTGGGAACCTAGGTACGAAGTAGCTCTTACTTTTTGTGATAACTTTCTTTCTTGTTATTCAGGTCTGACTCGGATTTTGTCTTTGTGCAGTTTCAATCCGACCAGTCCCCGAGCTTACGCAAGCCTCCTTCGACACGCTGAAATATTACAAGGAGCATTTTCCGAGGGGTAGGAAGGTCGGAACCTTGGTGACCGACAAGCTGCTGCTTGAGTCCGGGCTGCTAGATTACAACCCTGCAGTTCGTCCCATTGAATCCTCAAGGCCGAACTCCGAACTTGGTATGCCGAGCTTGCTCCCCCCATTTTTCCTCTAACTTTGTGTTGACTCCTGTTTTTGTTTT
>NW_019104534.1:806215-843860 GCF_001995035.1 Momordica charantia | reverse complement strand
ATCTCAGGACCGACGGTTACACCCGATAATCACGCCGCTGACAGTAGCTCACCTCAGCCCCCACCGAGCTTCCCGGTAGATCGTACCTCGGCCAGGTTCACTTCGGCCCTCATACTTAGCATCTGTCAACGCTAGTGGTGGTGATCTCGACGGTCCGAGTTGGACATGACTCATGAGTCATCTTGGGGCACCAATAGGGATCCTCCACGTGTCCAGGAGATTCTCTTCCCCAACAGCATCTATGTTAAAGATATCCTCACCTTTGTATTAAAACAAAAAATTTTATTTAGAAGTAGTAAT
The DNA here is from genome assembly GCF_001995035.1 of Momordica charantia. The sequence goes on along the minus strand of NW_019104534.1, from coordinate 843,560 downwards.
TTCATGTGATGTTTCAGGCAATGAGCGCCAAGTGGATTCAATGATGACGTAAGTGTTTCCTTATTGGTCAATAATTGTTCCACTACCATACGCGTGTCAGTTTGCAAATGTGTGTTAACGATCTTTCACGCAGTCATTTTCTGCCACGTCTCCTCCTACGTGGCCACACAGAAGAAAAAGCTAGATTTCTCTTTTAAAAATTTTCATCATATTTGGCCCTATATCTTATCAAATTCATTTTTGGAAAAATAAATAAATAAATAATCAAATTTTGAGTGCAATTTTGACCTTTTAATTTAGATTAAATTTATTTTGGAATTTAAATTTTAAAATGTTGTATTGTTTACCTTCCAATAAGTTATTGTTTGAAGAATTGTTTAATTCATATTTTTAGTATCAAATTGATGAAATTGATTCGATTCAAACAAAAATAATTTGGTTAAAGGAACAAAAATACACTAAAGTTAGGATTTTTTTTAATTGGTAAGTTTTGACTTAATCATTTAAATAGTTTACATTAATAAAAACTTAATTGTAAGTTCGAATTTAATGTTCATGATCGAAATGTGGAGGTTTTCCCTCACGTGTTGGCTTTTTGACCCTTAATCTCGGTTAATTAATTTAATTAATTAATGTTTTGATGATAACAAACACACTTAGTATTAAATTTTTTTGGTGTGTAAGAATTATTGTTATAAAACATAAATTTATTATGAGTTTCAATAATATTATATGATTTACATGATAATACATATTTTGTTTATTGATAATTTTAATGTTTTAAAGTGTCTACAGCGTAGAGCTCGATACGATGATTTCAATGAATTTTAAATTACACAAATCGGAGCTCAAACGAAGAAATTATGATCGAAAGAAGTTGAAAGGAAAAATATCGAGAGGATGACGTGGCGACTAAATCAATTAAGTGGACCGATGAAATAGAGACACGTGGCGAGATGTATTTACTGAAATTTGTTTTAGTTTAATAAAAAAGATGGAAAAGAAAAAGATCGAGGAAAAAGAAAAGAATGAAATGAAATTAGAAAAAAAGAAAGAGAAAGAGCCTGTTTGAAAAAAGAAAAAAAAAACCGACAGGAGATGACAGGAAAAGAAAGAAAAAGAAATGGCGTCGAAAAATATATTTATTAAAAATATATAAATTTATTATTATTATTTTATTATAATATATTTTCAAAATCAATTATTATTTTATTCAATTAAATCTCAAGTTTTGATTTTCAATCATTAAAGATCTAATAGCCCAAATTCAAATTCAATTTCGATTTCAAATTTATTTTCAACTTTTCCTCACCTATTTAAACCCCACTTCCTTCAACATTTCATACAACTCATTTTCTCCCAATTTTCTCTCCAAATTTCTACATTGTCAATCTCTCTTCAAAGCTTCAATTTTTGTTCTATATTCTGAAGGGAGATTTTTTATTTGAGAGATATTTGAGCTTTCAATTTTATTTCTTTTAGCCAATTTGAGGGCTTTTATTTGTAAGAATTTTTTCTTACAAATTTGTGAGCAAATATTTGTATACCCACTCTTTGAGAGAGTTTGTAAGTTTATTCTCAAATTTTCATATCCTTTGTAAGTGTTGCTCTTGAGCCCGAAAAAGAGCGTTGTAACGGTTTGATCCTGAACCGTGGAAAGGATCGAGTTTCTTCTTGCTCCCGAGAAAAAAGAATGTTTTATTCCGGTTTGACTACTACCGTGGAAAGAGTCAAAGTTTCTTAATCGAATACCCAAGAGGCGCTTGGGGAGTGGAGTAGGCCGGTTGTTGCCGAACCACTATAAAATTTCCGGTGTCATTTTTTCTAACCCTACTCTATTTAATTTTTGCAATTAATTTTCTTTATTACAAATTGCATAAAATTAATTGTTCGAATTTGTTATTCATATTTATGCTCAATGTTTATATTTGAATTATGTGGGTGGTGACATTAATTAGGATGTTTGTATTTCTAATTTATTGTTTAAATTGTGATAAAATTAATTGTTTCTAAAAAGTTTTCTTATTTGCTTAAATTTGGGCCCACCGTAGTAAAAAATTTGTAAAGTTTAATTAAACCTATTCACCCCCTCTTGTCATACCGATCTAACAATTAAAAGAGAAAGGAATAAAATGACAGATACTCTAGCTATTCTCGCTACTCGGCTCGAAATCTCAAGAGGGTGGAGCCCCCTTTCGTTGTGGGTTTCCTATTTAATTTTTCTTTTCTATTTATGGTGTAAAAAGAAAAAAGATTTTTTTTTTTTTGGAAAAATTTTCTATTATTATTTTTTTTTTTTTGTAAAAATTAGTAGTTGAAATTAATAGAAATTGAACAAATAGATTATAATTATCAAAGTTTAGGATCTACTTTGAAGAAATTAAAAATTTCTGAATTCTCGGTTAGAAAGAAATTTAGAGTAAATATTGATGGAAAGGTTAGGGACAAAAATTAATGGTTTCCATAATTTCTTTGAGGATTTGTATACAAATATAAATTAATGGAACCGATGCTTCTTTTTCTTTTTTTAAATATTTTCAGCATCGTAATTGTATACAAACAAGTTGGGTAAATGGTACATAAAAGCCAGTATTTCATAAATGTATTTAAGGAATACTTTTTGTTACCAAAATACCTGATTTATATTTCTTAATATTTTAATTTATATTTTTTTTTCTAATAATTTAATAGTATTTAAGATTAATATATTTATTGTCAAAATTTTTACATACCTTCTTTTAAATCCTTTGTCGAGCTCACCAATGCTTAAACACGAAGTAGTAAGACTTGTTGAAGTTTCCGAACTCTTGATATGGTAATCGAACCATGAGGCATGACAAAGGAAGCTTCTTGGTTCATATCGTAATTATTTCCTTAAATATTTTACTAACCATGTTCTTTCCATTTCTAGGACATTTATTTTAGGATTTCAATTTATCATTTTTTATATTTATTTAAGGTAAATATTAACACTTATTAGTAAATGATTATTTTTTAAAAAATAAATTCATATTATTTAAACAAAATTAAACAATTTACCGTCCCATAATGGTATATTGACACACAAAATTCTCTATTACCTATTTTCTTTTCATTTCTTTTGCGGGTAAATATCATTTGTTTGATTTTATATTTTATACATCTTTTCTTCGCCAAAAATCATTATCGTTCATTCATTTTGGGCAAAAATAATCACTTGAATTATTTATTATTTATTATCATTATTTTAATCATTGTCGGTAATTGTCATTGACGTTATTTTGTAGTTGAAATTTATTGGTCTATATCCCATATATTTGATATATAGCTGTAAATATTCCATTATAATGAAATAATTTGTATATATCTTTGAGATCATTATGATGCACATAGTACGGTATAATAATTATACATTTGAGATTAGTATGGTGCATATGATATAATTTGTATATACTTCTGAAGAATGATGCACATAGTATAATTTGTATATACCAACATAATGCATGTGATATAATTTATATTTCATGATGTATGATCCACGTGGTACAATAGTAATACACTCAGTAATGACAAGTATATAACATGTATACTAAAATAAGTATACATATTATAATATTTCGTAATATTACTTATTAATCATATACGAATATTTGATATATACCTAAAATACATGCCAATAACTGGATTCGCTGCCATACGTGCCCCAACAACAATAACTGAAATAACTGAAAGTTCAAATCATTAATTAATAAAGGTAAATATTTGCATTAAATATTTTTCCTTTTAGAATATTCTTTGATTGGTTTATTAAAAATATCTTATCAAGGGCATGATCAGATCTAAGGCATGATCGGATCTAGAGTAGGGTCCACATCCTATCAAGTCCCGATTGACCAGGTCTCCATTGACCGGATCCTGGTTGATAAGGTTCGACGAACCAGGTCCGACTACTAAAAAGTCTACATTTATGACTTAACTGAATGAATATACTCTCAAGGTAGTAATAACATTACTAATGAATCACAACCTAGAATCTAAAAGTTCAAATTTTTTTAATAAATTAAGTTCCTACTTCATGTTTAGTATAAGCATAGCCTAGTGGTTAATCTACTTATCTTTTCCTATATAAACATAACTTAGTGGTTAATCCGCTTATCCTATTTCATTGACATTCTTATTCTTAAGAAGATGATGTAGCTGTATAAACCAATTAAATTATTTAAATACGGTACTCCTATAGTCCTATGAAGATGAAAAAAAAAGTGGTTTGAGTTCTTTTCATCCTCCTTGCAAAAGTGTTCAAGGATCATGTAAATAGGTTAATGTCTTATTTTTAAATAGAAGATTATTAGAATTTATCTGGAAGGTATTTGTAAATGTGAATTCAGAGATCACATATAATTTTAAGCTAATAATGTAAGATTGATACTCAGTAATAAATAAATTACTCAGTGGTAATTGACATCATCTCCAACTAAGAGGTAAATTGCAAAGTGGTAATTGACATCATCTCCAACTGAGAGGTTGTGAGTTTGATTTCCCACCCCAACATGTTGTAAAATTATATGAAGTGGTTCGATACATTCTTTTTACTCAATTCCAAAAATGTCCTCACAAATATTTATATAATTTACAAATTCATCTAATATAATATATTTATTTGAATTAATTTAATATTTTTAATTTTTATATGTTATTTAGTAAAACGAATGAACTTGAGTTTAAACTCTACTTTAACTTCTGCTCTTTTAAATGAATTATTAGTTCATTTAATGAAACTCTTCCCTTAAAGTTCTATTTGCCAAATATTGAGTAGAAAAGTTTCATTTCTCTTTTAAACATGAGAAAGTAAAACTAGTCGAAACTTCTTGGCTCTTGATATTGTTAACAGGACCTTTAAACACGACAATGAATGTTCCTTGATTCGCATAACTTATCAAAATTATTAATAAAGTAACAGAAAAATATTAGATAACCTGGTTTTAACGATATATTATTATTATGATCTAAAGAAAATGGTAATATTAAAAAAGCACTAATAACCTTAAAAGTTCTCCCAAAGTAACAACAGTATATTTGAATTTGTAAAACGACATGTTATAGTCACTCAACATCAACTAATTAAGATATATATCATCAACCAAGAGAATGAAGGTTTGAATCATCCCAAAATAGAATTAGACATATTAGTAAAAAGTTGGAATCTTCTATTTTGGCAAATAGGATTACTACTTTATTTTCTACATTTAAAGTCAATTTTTTATTTAATTTAACAGCATTTACTTATAGACTATGGTAGCCTCTAAGTACAACAAAATATTGGAACAAAGCAACCAAAATAAAAGTTTTTTTCTTCTTCTTCTTCTTCTTCTTCTTCTAATACAACGTAAAAGCCCTAATTTTTCAAACACTTGGTCACAACTTCTCCAATTTTACCTCCATTAATGGCGTCCACAACTTTCTCTATATCTTCTCCAGGGCTCACCCTCTTCGCCCCACTGAGCAGCTGAGTCCCCACTTCCGTCCTCACGAAATGATAGATCGGGTAAGTACTGCATTTCTTGATTCTGTTTTCCACTGCGAAATCCCCGTTCTCAAATCTCCCTCTCGCGCTTTCCACCTCTTCTTCCAATTTCGCCTTCAATTCCTCCAAAAACCCCGGGATTCGCCTGAAGATGGTGACGCCTGTTTCATTTCCATGCTCGCCCTTGTCCGCTGAGGCGCCTTTCAGCGCTCTTTCGACAAGAACTTCCAGCAATTTGGGGATTAGGGCGTAGGAGGTGTTCGTGGGATCGTCGATGTAGGAGAACACCGCCTCGTGCTCGATTACTTGCAGAAGATCTTTCTCGCAGAATCGCGATTCGAGAAGGGATCCATCTTCGGCGACGTATAGGGTTTTTCTGACGGCTTGTAGAAGAGCATTCTTCACGACTTCCCTCATATTCTCCTCGTGTTGTCTCAAATCTATCGCCTGGCAGAGCGCCACCATGTAGGTAGCGGACATGAGCTTGAGAATCTCGATCGCTTCGGCGGATTTTCTGGCTGAGATTAAACCTAGAGAGTTTACATCCTGATTGTGTTGTTCTGCGCTCTGGACGTGGGTCGTGACAGGGTTTGCCAAGTATTGAAGCTCAGAGCAGTAAGCAGCCATGGCGATTTCCGCTCCTTTAAAGCCGTAGTCCAAGCTTGGATTTGGCCCGCCGCTCAAATTAGACGGCAATCCATTATTGTAATGATCGCAGACGAGTTCAGAGAATTGGGCGAACATTAATTTTCCGATTGCAGCGATGGCGATCCGGAGATTGTCCATGGAGACACCGATTGGGGTCCCCTGGAAGTTTCCTCCGTGGAGAGCGAGGTCCCGATGGACATCAATTAAAGGATTATCGTTTACGGAGTTGATTTCCCTTTCAATCGAATGGGTTGCCGTTCGAATGACTTCAATTTGTGGGCCAAGCCATTGGGGGGAAGTTCGAAGTGCATAGCGATCTTGTTTTGGCTTTGTCAGTGGGTCCTTTTCATGTCGGGTTTTTGCTTCTTTCATGAAGTCGCTCTGATCCAAGAGGAACTCCATGGCGGCGGCGGATTCAATCTGGCCAGGGTGGTGCTTGAGCTTATGGGTTAGTGGGTCTGCAAATTCCGGCTTGCCGAGCATGGCTTCGCAGAACATAGCAGAGAGAACGACGGCTAATAGAGCCAAAATGTTGGCGTCGAAGCAGACTGTGGCAGCGACTGCGGACCCAACCGCGGTTCCATTGACGAGAGCTAAACCTTCCTTTGCTTGAAGCTCAAATGGGCCTGCAACTCCAGCTCTCTTCAGAGCTTGCATGGCGGTTACCTCTTCGCCTTCAATTGTGGTGACCTTGGAATTATGCCTTCCGGTGATAACGCCAGCGATATAAGACAGTGGAACCAGATCGCCGGAAGCTGTGATTGTACCTCTCAAAGGCAATTTGGGGATCAAATTCTCATTCATGAGCTTCACCACAGCTTCAAGGATTTCCCAGCGAATGCCCGAGTAGCCTTGCATCAAAGTGTTTGTTCTAACAAGCATGGCCGCCTTTGAGTAGATCGACGGGAGATTGTCCTTTCCGATGACTCCAGCGTTGAGGAATCGAATAAGCTCCGTCTGGAGGTCGGCCGTTTTGGTGGTACGCCGGTGGGAGGTGGCGCCAAAGCCGGTAGTAACTCCATATGTGTCTGTTCCCCGAGAGATGTTTTCAGCAACCCAGTTAGCACTTTTGGCCACACGATCACGAGCCACGGCTTCATTGAGGTTAACTTTGACGTCACTCCGGCGAGCAATCGCGGTGACCTGAGCAACAGTGAGGGTGGTGCCTTCAATGTCAACAGTCTTAGCCTCCTGAAACTCCGACACCATTCGTCGGACCTCCTCAAAATGGGGGCAACGGAGGGCGTCGGCAGCCTTGACCCAATGATCGGAGGCTGAAACAGAGGGGAAAGATTTAGATTGATGAATGGAATCGGCTCCTGAGAGAGCTGAGGAGCAGAAAAATTCACGGGTGGCCATTGGAGGAAGAAGAACCAGTAAAGAAGATCTCGAGTCACTGAGAGAGAATGCACGAGGTCAGATTCTTGGATGAGTTGTGGGAGTTGGGGAAAGAAATGGGCATGAAATTTATAGCAAAATTTGATGGTTATTTCTTACTTTTAGTGGAAGTTGAAGATGAAGTTGCAAGGAAAGTTACATGAATCAGAAGCTTCTTAGTTTTTCATGGGCAAATGAGGATTTGACTAAGGTGACCACTTTTGGATTTTGTTTATTACCAAGAAAAATACTGGTAAAAGTTTTTGTTTTAAAAATCCAATCAAAGAATAGCTTATTCTACGTGGTTTGAATCTCTTCCTCACGTGTGAGATATATAAAAGAAAAAGTTAAATTTATGATATGGTTTATGATTTTGAAGTTTGGAACTCAAACCTTTTAATTTCTAGTTACAAGCTTGATTAAGATATATATCTCCTTCTATGATTTGAGAATGATACCTGATAATGATGTTGCGAACTCGAATATTTACTCAGGTTGTCACTTTTCAATGTTAGAGTTAATCCAATTGTTTGGTTTAACTATTTAGTAATTTGTCTTGTCAAGATCAATTTAATAAAGTTTTGAAATGAGAAGGAACTGTTTTTTGTTTTTTTCCCTCCGAGATTATCCTAAAGTTTGAACTCATTCTCTCTTTAACTAATCTTAGTTTCTTTAGATCAATAATCGAAGAGATTGTTTTTATGTCTTTTGACACAAATAAAATAAATAAAATTGAATAGTTAGTTTCAAATAACTTTTTTTTAAAAATTGTTTATGAATGGAATATTTCTTGTTTAGAAAAAATGTCACGGCGTTTTTCATAAAAGCATTTGGGCGTTTTTAGAATTTACAAAGACTATGAAAATTTACATCTTTTTCATCTCATAAATAATTTCAATTTTCAAACTTTCTTATTAGCACATTTCAATTTCAGCTTTAATCAAGAAAAAGAAAAACAATTTCAACTCCTTAATATGATGCTCCAATTGTGAAATATGTGTTCCTCTGAATTTTTAGTTAGTGTTCAAATTTTGATATTCCGACTTTTGGAAGTAGAAGGGTTTAGATGAGGGAAAAAAAAACAATATAGCCTCAATTATTAAAAGACCTTACAACCTTTATCATTTTTGTTAGATTTTATTTTCTGCATTGAGTTTATTTGGTATCTAATTTAGGTTTATTTGGTAGCTAATTTAGGATTACTTCATCTAATTGTGACTTAGAGTTTATGATAGGCCAAAATATATTTGTTGGGGGCAAAATATGACCTACCATGTGGCAAGATCATCTACGGGTGACCTCATCTATGGGCTCCCCTCCTTTCTTCTACATTTACTATTCATTTCATTTCCAAAACCATAAAATATTTTCTTTTTCAGGTACACATTTACTTGATTGGCTTTCACACTTTAACAAATTTTTTATATTTTATATTTTACTTTTTCAAGTCCTTGGTGGGACCCACCCCATTGAAAAACCAAGCCCCTATGCATAGGCAGGTCCCAATAGGCTTTCTCGGCAGATATGTGATAACCTAAACAAATCAACCAACCATCTTGTTTACTGTTTTTCATATGTAAATTTAAAAACATATTACTGTTTTCAAAATCTCTTTTTTTTTTCCTTCTATACTTTTAACTTTTTTTTCTATAACATATTATCACTAACTAATTCTTTTATCAATCTAAATATTTTTTTCCTTAAATTATTTTTTTCTCTAAAATTTTCATATTTTTAATATTTAGGTTATATTTTACGTTTTTTTTCTTTTGTTAGGATAGATCACCCTCATTTGACTCTCTAAAATTTTTAATATTTTTCGAATTTTTCTCTCTCTAAAATTTTATCTTTTATTACTTTTCTTTTTCTTCCTATTCTAATCTATTTTTCCTCTGAATATTTTATTTTCTCATGCAATTTTCTTTCATTATAACTTTTATTTATTTTCTCTAAAAAAATATATTTTGAATATTATTTTTATCTTTAAATTCTATAATTTTCTTATTTTTTTTATTTAACATATATTTTCCTCTCTAACTTTATTTTTTAATAAAATTTTTCTCTTTTTGTCTTTAACTTTTATTTGACTATTTTTTTTCTAAATATTTTTCTCTATCTCTCTAAAATTACTATTTAAAAAGTTTATTTCCATTTATGTAAACTTATATTTTCACGTCTCTAAATCATAGATCAATAAATTTTTGCAAGCTCGGGTGGCCGCTCCAAAAATAGTAAATGCATGTCTCAACCTCATTCCAGTTTCATTTTTAAATAATTAATATATATTTTATTAACATATTTTCTAAATTGTAATAAAATATTAAATATTTTTTAAAATTAATTATTTATAGGAGTGAATAATAATTCTAAAAGTAATTAATATATATTTATTACACTTTTTATTTTTAAATTATAAAAATAATTAAAATTAATTATAAAACCAGTAATTTTTCTGGTGAATTCTCATCCCTAAATAAGGATTCTTTAATATGGATCTTGATTCTTGAACCGAGAAACGAAGTAAAGATGGTGGACTAAAAATTTTCACCACCACGAGAATGGGACAATGCATCTTTACTCTCGTCCCCACATCATTGTCATCTTTAATCTACCTATAATTTTCTCTCTTTAATATATATTTCAAATTTCTAACTTTTAAAAAATATAAAACTAAAAATAATTACCAAATATGTTTGGTTTTCTGTTTTAAAAAAACAAAAAACAAAATATATAGTTTTATTTTTTAAAAGCAGAAAAATAAAAAGAGAAAAATCAAAAATCAAAAACAAAAATGGTTGGACCAAAGAAATTTGATATTTTTTACTCTAACAAAAAGAAGAAAAATAAATTGGATGTTTATATGGTCACATTTGAAATTTCCATCGTGTTTCTTCCTATGAAGACAATTTCATGGAAAGAAATCCTTACAATTTCTCTGCAGTTTCAAACTGAATAGTGACTACCCATGAAATCCTTTTTGGTTGACTACAGAGGCCACATATAATAATTTCTTTGTTTCATTAAATTAGGCTATTTTAAAGTAGATAGAAATTTCGTTTCAATTTTGTTCATTTAATAACGAATAAAACTTGATTTTACATGCTTAAGTAAGAATTCTCATTTAGCCAAAACATTTATTTTATAGTACTTCTATTTCATTACCTTTTGTTTATTAGGTCTTTTATCATTAGTGGGTTACGATATCAATAAAATACCATAAACTTTAGGGGCACTTTAGTAAAATAAGCAAAATAACAACCACATTTCTTTTTTTCAAATATAGCATTTTTTTTCTTCAAAAAAAACGGAGGTCTAATTATAAAATTAGAAATTCACCCTATATCATTATTATATATATCAGTACAATTGATTTACTTCTGGTATAACCATAATATCTACTCAACTTTTAACATGTTTTACCACTAATGTACGTATGATAACCATTGATTTACCATGCTGATACAACACATATATATGTGATATGTAACTAATTTATCAGTGATATACAAATGATATACCACTAATATAACTTCTTATATAATTATATGATTTACCACTAATATAATACTGATATATATTTCATATATACTTAATATGCTTCTAATTTACCACTTATATACCTTTGATATAATCATTATATCTATTAATATAACTATGATACATGTTTGTTGATATAATACAATTATATCCAATATTTTTTTCAAATGAAAACAATGGTGCAAAATTTTTTATTTTTTATTTTTAGTTATTATATAAAAGGTTTACGTGGACCATGCACGTCCAAAAAGACAAGTTAAAATTTTGATATACTTTATAAATTTAAACCGTAGATATTCCTTATATTTAGTATCTAATTAATATTAATATTGAATAAATAGTAGTAGAGATATAGTCATCAACATTATTGATAATATTAGTATATTAATCAACAAATTGAAATGGTAAACTAGAATTTAAACAGTTGATATACCACTAAAAATTAAACATTGGATATACCTTATATTTAGTATATCAGTTGCAAATATATTTAGTATATCATAAATTAGAAATACATTATATATATGTATAATACATACAATTGACGTACATCAGTGGTATATCTGATGATGTATATCATAGGTACATCAGATACTGTATATTAAGGGTACATCGAATGTATATCAGAAGTATATCAGAATTACATCGGATGTACATTAGATATAGATGAGATGTATATCATATACAAATTTACATCAGATTTATATCATATATAGATTTGATGTATGATATACATCAAATGTATATCAGATATAAATTATATGTATATTAGATATCGATATACATCAGATGTATATCATATATCATGAGGGTAAAATTGGAATAATAAAAATTCCGAAAATTCAAATTCAAATATTTTGCTATATTTAAAATTTTAAAAAGTTAGTGGCATTTTTTGAAATACATGAAATATTTTTGCTACCTGCTATAATTACCCTAAACTTGAAGAAAACATTTTTATGGAATTCAAAAGTAAATTCATATGAATTTGACTCCAAAATAGACAATTGGTACCTAAAATAGGCAAAGATAAGTGGCGTTGTTGAGAATAGTTCATAAACCACAAGAGCAGGGAGATGTTTGACTTACGATTTTAATTAGCTTAGTTTAGGATCGTGAAACATGACTTTTGTATCATCTATGTTTGTAAATGTAGATAGAAAAATAGATTATTGATATAATATGTATTTAGTTTGGCGATTTATGATTTGTAAAAGTTATACTTAAAAAGAAATAATGTTTTTCCTTTTAAACCTTTTAGTTCAACATCTGGATGAAAGGATTTGAACATCTGATCTTTTCGTTATATATATTTTAACCTATTGACCTATCTTTCATATTGATCCTATGAATTTTTATATAGCGATTAATAATCTCAACTTATAATTATGGTTTTAAATATCCGTCGACACATTGATATTTTCATCAACATATCTATTTTGTCATAGGTTCGACATCTACATGAGGAGTAAATTGACATTTCTATTATAGTACGAGAAAATTGATAAAATATAAAAAATATCAACAAAATGTCACTAATATATACACAATATTAATATTAATTATTTTTAACTAATTTAGAAATAGGAAAATGTTTATTTGTTAATTTAAATATCTTTTACGATTTTTTTTTTAATTTTTCTAACTTTTACAGAAATATCCATTGACATCAATATTTTATCGATATTTCTATGAAATTGAGATCTCGACATTTGTATCGACATCGACGTTTAAAACCTTAATAAACAAATTCACATGACAAAAATAGATTATGACTTCTTTTAACTTTAAATCAAACAAGCATAACCTCTTGAACCAAATACCCTTGAACACTTTACTATTATTATTATTATTATCAAAAAGTGATTTTTTTCCTTTTTCAAAAGTGTCATACTCTAAACCCATTTCTAACCTTGTAGCAGTGAGGCACGGCAGCGACTTAATTATAGATAGACAAAATTCTCAAATTGGCAAACAAATCATAGTGAAGAAAAGGAAAAACAAATTCACTGAAATGTTCTTATTGGGATCTTTTACACTTCAATTTGAAACTTGCCTTCTTTATCGAGATTATTGATTGTTGGCGTAACCTCCTACATCTACATTTGTAACTACAGGATGGGCACTTATAGTTGTGAATTTGTGTGGATTGATCAGGAGTGATTTTTACGCATTGGCCATGAAACCAAGTGTCGCAAAAGTCGCAACAAATCCAAAACTCTTTCTGGTTTGGGTTAGGTTTCTTGTCACAACTCCCACATATCTCATTATCTTCCTCTTTGGTTTCCATTGCCCTCGCCATGGTCTTGGGAGGCTTTCTAGACTTGTATCTTCTAGTTATGGTCTCCAGTATTGTGGGAATGTCGTTTATCATACCAAACAAGCATTGCCTGCACCAACTTCTAAAATTTTTTAGAACATATCTTTGTTCAAGTAGACTGGATTTAGAATGTTTTCTTTGGTAGAAAAATGGATTTAGATTAGGCTTGGAGTTGGGAAGGAAGTTAGAATTGAGTTAGGGATGAACTAAACCAAAATTTTAATAAGAATCACAGTGCCAAAATTAAGATTTAAGGACAAAAATAGAAATAAATAAAACTTCAAAGATCAAAAAAGAGAAAAAAGGCGAATCAACAAAAATTGAAGCAGAGAATGGAGAAATTGAGTACCTCTGAACTCTGTCGAAATAACAGGCACCGTTGTAGAAGGCCAGAGAGAGCAACCAAGCATCGCTAAGAGCAGCTACAAGGAACAACCAGTCCTTTAATTGAGTCCGATCATCTCTCGCGAAGTTAATTCCTGATGCAGGCTCTGGCCTCGGATTCGTCGCTGCCTTCGTAGACGCACTCCGTACTCTCCATTCTCCGTCGGGAAGTCCGTACAGGCAAACTTCATCTTCTTCCTCTGAACCTCATCAGGTAGCCAATGTCAGAAACAGACGCAAAATCTTGAGAGATAGGGCCGAGAGAGGGAGAACTGACCGAGATCGCACTGCCGAACGAATTCTTCAACATCTGCGAAGAATGGCGATCGATCAAGAGATTAGGGCTCCGGAAATCTTCGTGGAAATTAAAGAGAATTAAAGAAATAAAATAAGCGAATTCTTCGGCATCTGCGAAGAATGGTGATGGATCGAGAGAGATGAAGTCTAAATCGAAATTAGGGCTCCGAAACTCGTCGTGGAAATTAAAGAAAGTTAAAGAAAGAGAAAGGGAGAGACCGAGGGTGAGAGCTTTGACAATGCTGGTTCGTCGTCCCAAGAAATCCTGGAAGACCTTCTTCACCGTCGAAGCTCCTTCTTCCATGGCGGTTCTGTTTCTGCGCGCGTTTTTCGAATTTGAATTTAGTGGCTAAATAACCTGAAGAAGTGAGTTTGTTCCTTCCTCCTCTTTTAAATTCATTTTCCAATTTTCATAGTTTTTTTATTTTTTCACTTCTAGCATAATTTAAATATGTATTTTTTAAATGTCAAATTTTTTAATTTTTTCAAATATAGCATAAATATGACTCTATTTTAGGTTATATTTGAATTTGAATATAATTTAAATTAGGGTAATTGTGGTGGGTAGCGAAAATATTTCATGTATTTTAAAAAATGTCACCAACTTTTCAAAATTTCAAATATAGCAAAATATTTGAATTTTTATTTTCGGAATTTTTATTATTCCAATTTTACCCTTATGATATCTTATATATATCTATATCGGATAAACATCTAATTTATATCAGATATAGATTTGATGTATGATACTGATGTAAATTTGTATGATATGCATCCAATCTATATCTAATGTATATCCGATGTAACTCTAATATACTTTCGATATACATTCGATGTAACCCTCATTCAACTGATATACATTATTAGATATACCACCGATACACATCAATTGTACGTATTATACATCTAATATATATATCTGATGTATTTCTAATTTATGATATACTAAATATATTTCAAATCTTTCTTTCGCTGAATCAACAAAGTTAAATTTTTACTTGGTAAAAATATTTTTTGAAAAGAAAGTATTCAAAATTATTATACCACTTTACCCTTTTATATATATACACATATAATAAAAAATGATAGAATAATATTTTTATTGACATTTCTAAAAATTGGAGATCGAAATACCCATAAACCAAACAATTTCGAGATATTTTTATTGAAAAAAAAATTGAAAAATAGGCAACGTATCCAAACGCATTATTTCTCTAGATCTCAACTCAAACATCTCCTAAATAAATAAATTGTTTGTTTGTATAATCTTTTTCAAAAGAGGTATTTCTCAATCAAATTCAACTCTACAAAAACATTAAATTGAGCTTAAAAGGATAACTGCTGCTGATTTCAAATAGATAATATATAAAAACAAAAATTAGCATTTTCATTGGCTTTTTTTGTTTTTTTTTTCTTTTTTCCTTCCAAAATATCATACAACTAAAATTAGTTGGGTGAAATTCAAATAGTACATAAAAAGTGGCACTCTGACTCTGCCATATATCTAGAGCCTAAAAACCAAAATCCCAAAAAAGAAGGAAAAAACAAAACCTCCCGAGGAAAGATTTGATAACTACTATCATCACATTCCACTTGGCCTGATAACTCTCAACTGCAGCCCTGTTCTAGTTCCTGGATATGCCACATTCAATTTGAAGAAGAAGACCAAATCAATATAATTCAAAACCCCCGTTCGAGTCATCTGGTGTCAAATGCTGAAATCAGAATAAGAAACCATCAACAATCAAAGAACGATGAAATACCGAAAGGTGAAACCGCAATAGGTAATCTATGGTTTAGTAATATGTATGAATGGCAAAAGAACAGCAGCACATAATCTCTACAGGATCTCGATTCAAGGCTTATACTCGACGACAACAGAGTCGAGTTATATTCATTACACAAAACATTGGTGAATTGTACAAGTCTTTCTCAGATTCAGAAACGTGGATGAATCTCAAAAGGAAAGAAAAATAGTATGAATTCAACCCGTGGCGTTTCTTGATTATCTAAAATCCTACACTACACCTGATCATAATCGGGTGGTCAGGCCAAGGTACATTTATTCCACAAAAAGTGTTTCGTCATCATGTCAGAAAATTCTATAGGGAATAAATGAGAAATGTTACCATCGTTGACTAATCTATCTAATCAATGTGATTCAACTAGTCCCATCCTGTCTTTCAATTTGTTCCATTTGAATGGCCTATCAGTTATATGTAGAAAAATTCATGGAAAAAACTCTACATTTGATAACTATTTTAAGAATATGAAATCTGCGAACCTTTGTCGTCTCCTGATGATTCACTTTCTCTATTCTCCGGTACGTGCTGATTAAAAAACTGTTGAATTGTTCTCCAATAATCGTCGCCACCAGCTAGCCAAGTGTCCATATGCATGCCAGAGGGAAATTCAACAAAGAGACAACGGCCGTTGTGAGCAGCTGCTTTGGCATACAGCATCTGCATGTGGACTGGGGGAACCATCTCATCTTGTAATCCAGATAAGAAAAGGATTGGCCGCTTAATCTGCAGTGAAGATTTCAAAGAGTGCTAATTACAACTGAAACAAGCAAATAATGTCAAAAAGATTAATCAGAGTGCATTTTTCAAAAATTTGTTCTGAAACACTATTTCCCGTGTTTCGAAATAGTTTGTCCCAACCTTTCCAACTACGTCAATGGTACTCCATGGAGAACGCACAAGAAAATTGAGAACCTTGGGACCTTTTGATCCAGGGCCTCCAATAAACCACTTTAGAAAGGGTAGCAAAACTCCAGCCATATCCAAAATAGATGTAAAAGTATTTTCCAATATCAGTGCAGCAACCTGCAATTCAGGATCCAATAAAAAAGCTACAAAGTCCAAAATAAAAAGCACAAAAAGCTCAAAACATTTCGAAACAAATGAAGATCAATTCAAAATATTCTAATGAGTAAACAATCAACTGCTGGACAATGAACATTTTGATTCCAAAAAGTCATAGGAAATCTCTAAGCAGCAGCTGTCAAAAGTCAACCCTAGCCCTCCTCGCAATACCTTGTTGGGGTTATTATTGGTAAGGACTGCTCCAACTGCACCCCCGAGCGACCTTCCAAACACTATTATTCTAGATGTGTCAATATCCGTCCTTTGAGAAAGATGATCCAGTGCAGCCTACTCAAGTAAAACAAAACCATACTGTTTTCAAGTACTCTTTTTGGAAGAAAACATATTATAAAAAAGAATTAGAACCAATGAACACCTGAGCATCTCTTATAATTCCATGCTGAGAAGGATAACCATCACTTGCTCCATAACTGCTTGAGGTCATATGGCATCAGTGACCGTTCCATTTAAGTAGCAGCAATATATACCAATGAACATATTGCTGCTGAAATATATTAAAAGACAAATGGAAATACGAGCCACATTTAAGAAAAAATTACATACCCTCTATATGAAAGCATGAAAACATTGCATTGCAACCTCTGTATCATGATACGGACCATTTCAAGACGATGGGCAATGTCTAGAGCAGGAAGTCAAGGTCAAAAAATAGCTATTGAACCCCAAGAACCATCAACATATCAGTAGTTTACATAGACAAATTAATTTTTAAAATAATAATAATAATAATTAAGAGCTGAGATATCACACATGCATCATGAACAAAATTATAATCTAAGAAGTATATATATTTAAACAAACTGGTAAATGCAGTTAAACGAAAAATTTCTCATGTCTAATTTTCATAAAGATGACGATGGTAATCAGGATACTTCCAGCATTTTCTTGGAAAAAAAGGATGGTGGGACCTGCAAACCAGTAGCACCACGTTGTAAGCCTTGAGAAGTAACCTCACATTAAGGTAAATAGGTAAGCCCAAAGGAGGAAAAGAAAAGAAAGAGGTGGAGCAACATAACTTATGCTGTCGGAGGGGGAAAAACAGATACATATACAGTTAAAATAACCAAGAACATTGTCAAAAAAAGAATATGAAAGAAGAAAATCCCCATAGTTAATTACATGAATCAATGACAAGCATTTAGGAGTTCTATTGAGCAACCCAAGAAAAATTTTCCTCAAGTTCAATACATGCCTACTGTTAACTTGTAGAACTGTTCTTTTCCAACTTTATCAAACCTTTGATTCAAATCAACTACAACCACTTACAGCCTAAAAAATGCATTGGTCAGATATTAAAGCTTGCATCAGTCTGTAATCACTATGACTGATGGAAATTTAACAAGAAGTTAGAACCTGCAAGGAAAATTCTCTATTTCTTGAATCAAAATAAGCCCCAATTTTCTTAGGGGCAAATCAAAATGAGGCAATTGAGCATCCAGATTCCTCCGTTAATTTCTTCACATTCGTTAATTCCACAAATATAACAACAAAAATGATGAAGTTAGAGACATGTTCCATAGCGTCAATTTTCCTGGTACCCCCGCCATTCAACAATTAGATCAATTTCACCACTGCCCATCTGAACCCAGCATGTTATACCGAGAAACATGGATACTAAGTTTTGTATTCAATCAGTAACTTGCTTTCTCTATCAAAAGATTTGAGAGACTTTTACATTCCCAAGGACAAATCATGAACAACAAAGCCAGCTATCCAACAGTCTCAAGCACCCTCAAAAAATTCCAATAAACAAGTACAAACAACATCATCTCATCCCAACACCCAGACATCTACATTCTCAATTATCCTTAATTCCCATAAAACAAATGGATCCTCAATAAATTTCGAGTTAAACTTACTTAACACCGATTTGATCAACTGAGAATCCCAACTTATGTGCCAAGAAATGATCAATAGAGCATTCCAACAAATTCAAGCTTCCAGCGCCCTTTCCTCCACTATAAAACCAATTTCTCCGGAAGAGAAATATAACTAATCAAACAAACCCAACCACAAAATAAAAATAAGATCCGCTAGTCCCAGGTCCATGAATCAGCTCAGTGTGACAAGAAACAGAACACAACCACATCAGCTAAACCCTACTCGCAAATCCATCAAAATTCAAGCACGAAAAATGAACACACCCGAGAGTAAAAGAAAGAGAAGGATCAAACCTCGGCAATCGGGGAAGAGTCTGATGAACCAGGAGTGAAGGCGGACTCCATCGGAAGATCGAAGCCACACATCCTCATAAACAAGTCGAAGCCGAGATGGGTTAATGGTGTAGGATTTAGTAAGACCCGGAAGAACTGGCACATAGACCAGCCTCTCCTGGAAGGCGACAAGCAACGCCATTCCGGCGACCACCAAGCCCCCAACGCCGTAGAACAACGCGCTCACGTAAGAAACCATAGTCGATCTCCGTGGGGCGTTCGGGTTTCCAAGGTTTTCCCTCTGGAAGGAGCGAGATTTGAAATTTTCAGGGTCGGTTGGCAATAGCAATGGTAATGGGGAAACTCGTGAGCAATCAGATTTGGCGAGGAGAGGAGAGGTAGGGCCTCAAAAAGGGAGGAATTGGAATTGGGTGTGAAATTGGGAGTTATATTTACCTTGGGTTGGTGCTTAATTTCCCGTTTGGGTTACAGAGAATCCATGCCTCTCGCACAGTGACATCGCCACTCCAATGGCTATGGCTGGCTATGGCGCTGAGTCTCAGTCTGGACCACGCTCTACACAAAAAAGGGGACTCTGATTGCGTGGCCGACCCTCCTTCTGATCCTTTTTTCCCCTCTTCTTCCCTTTCTTTCCCTCTCCACAACCAACACACAACAAAAAAGGTATAAGATATTTTCATCTATGACCAACTTGTTTTGTATTGTAGTTTTGGTGCCTAAATATAAATATTTGCTTTGAAACATATGCATTTTATTTGCAATGGCTCAATCATGAGATATTATGATAGTTTTGCTCTTTGCCAAATAGATATTATTGTCCATCTGAAAAGATAGTTCAATAAATAAGACACTTATTTCTGTATTAAAGAATAAAGATTGATTTTCTAATCTCTCATTTGTTGAACTAAAAAAAGAAGTATTCCTAAGTGTTTTTTTTTTTTTAGTTTTTTGGCAAAGGTTAGATATATTGTAATGAAAAAAATCTCAGAGCATGAAATCCAGCCAACCAAATTCAAAACACAAGCATAAACAACCTAAACTAGAAAGACAAGATAATCCAATTATAAAAATAAATCTCAACCAAACAAAAAAAAAAAATCGAGATCTAATCTCACAAATTATAGTCTCATTTTAGTCCATACTTATGGTACTTTTGACTTGCATGTGTAAAGATTATTTGTGCGTTATCTTCACCAAATAAAAAATCATACATCTTAGAAAATGGTATATTTATGTTTTTAATATATTGTATTTACGGCCAACCAACATAGCGCTGACATATAAGTTGTAACTTAAATACTATTTTAGTGATTGTACTTTCATATTTGACTCATTTTGATTTTAATACTTTCAAAATGCCATTTTGATCTTTATATTTTAAATTTTTATTTATTTTAGTCATTGCACTCTCAAAATGTTCATTTTTATCTTTATATTTTTAGAAGGGACAATTTTGGCCTCTTAATTTTTATCACATTTTTTTCTATCATAATTTTAGCATGACATTACTCACTAAATTTCTTGGAATGTAACCATCCATTTGTATTAAATAATTCTCAATGTGTATAAATTTTATGTTAAAATTTTTCAAATACATATCAAATTGGTCCAAAGTACCAAACACGATACCAAAATAAAATTTTGAAAATATAGAAACAAAAATGAACCAAATTTAAGATTAGACAAATTAGAACAAAAAATAGAATACTATTTAAACTTAAATAACTTACTTTGAACTTTTCTTTTTATGGAAGCATGGTCGAAACAATTAAATTTAGGATGAACAGACCTTGAACAGTTGAAATTTATTCCTTAGGTCATCAATAGGTTCCACAAAGTGGGGAAAGAAGGCATATGGAAAGAGAAAAAAATTTATTACCATATTATTGTACTTTGTGTACTAAAAAGAGCTGCTTTGAATAACCTTCAAACTGATTAAGACCCCTTTTGTTCATAGTAAAACTAATAAATTGTGGTCTATAAATATCCATACTTATTTCCATACCTAAATTTTTATAATATATATATTTCAATTCTCAAACTTTGCATAAAAAATTATTTTGATCATTATAATTAAATTTTAGATAAAATACACTCTTTAGTCTCGATAGATTTTTATTTGGTCATGTATTTCAAAAATATAGTTTAGTCTCCAACCTTTAAAATATTGTTATAAAATGTCTTGGAGTCAAATTATAATTAGTGTCCATGTGTCACAAATGTAATGTTGTCGTGAGAGTTTAATGGACCGAGTGACATTTGCCGGTGTGTTAATTTTAGATGGTGTGGCATTTAGGTTTAAAAAAACAAAAAAGAAAAAAAAAAGGACGAAAAGACTAAGAATTTCTAAGGAAGGTCATCGTCAATGACCATCTGAGTTAAGATGACCATCGTCATTTGAGCTAGGAAAACCCTGTAATCCGATGATCGTTGCTACCTACAGACCACATCAGTAAATGTGAATTTCTTGAGTGACATTAACAACAACTTGACTCTAGTGATTTTTTAGAACCATTTCCTAAAATTTGGAGACTAAACGGTCAATTAAAAGAAAAATTAGGACCAAATAAAAATAATTTCCTCAAAATCAAAAATATATTTTACCCTTAAATTTTTATAGTTTTATAGAAATTTAATATTCACGGCCTTTTGTTCGTTTATCTTATTGGTAAATATCTATGTGAAAAGGTACTTAGAGTCACATGTAATTGATTAGTGTAAGAATTTCAAAATATATTTGGATTTTCTATAAACGGCTAACAAAAATCAGCAACAATTACTAAATTAGCTTTTTAATCAAATTTCAAAGATTAAATTAATGATGAAGTAGAAGATTTGAAAGTTGTAGTATGAACCCAAACGAAAAAGAATAAGCATTTAAATTTGATAAAGTAAATAAATTTTATATGATAATGTTTTTTTTTCTTTTCCTTTTTCTACTATTCATGGAAAGAAAAGTATCACCAATAATAAAATAAATAATAGCTAGATTGGCAGATTTTTCACCTTTTGATCTGTCTCAGACATGAGACAACCAAGCGGGCAAAAAGCAAGCAATGGAATCAATACAATTTTAAGAAAAGGGAAAATTAATGAGGGTTCAGAAAATCTTCCCAAACAAATTAATTAAAAAAAAAAAGGTAGAGAAAGGTTTTTTTTTCTTTTTTTTTTTCCTTAAAGAACTCGTGAGTTGAGGGTAGGATGTTACTTTTACCGGGTGAAATCTCCGTTTAGACTCCCTGTCGAGAGGGAACGAGAAACGTTGTCTCCGTCACCTAAACGGGGACATGGAAGTTCCCATGTGAAAAAAGTAATTGGTAACCATGCTAGTGTACCTTTATATCACAGAACTAGCTAGTTAAGCTTAAAAGCGACATACACCAAATATATAGTCACTATAGAATTACAAATTTGAAATGAATTAAACATATTAGTTTGACCTAAAAATGGTTTAATTGCTTGAGACATATCTCTTAAGCTAAAAAGTTGGAAGTTTCAATCTAGCAATAACTAAACGGAAGCTGAAGTGTAACTCCCCGGGCCCGCAACTAGGAGGTCACCTAGTTGAAGATTGCTCCAAGTCAAACACGCTTAATTTTGGAGTTCTTATGATTGAGTTACCGAAAAGGAAAGTGCACCTTATTAGTATATGCAGTGACTATCATTTCTTTTTAAACTTTCTTAACTATGGTTCTATGGTCTTAGGATCCCTCTTATTCGTATGTGATATCGTTTATTCATGTATCCCTCCTATTTACTCGGACGTTACAATATAGGTCCCGAACTATTTTATTCTCAAATTAATATCGAGACTCGTGCGTAACTTGAGAATCAATTTACCCTAAGTATTTATAGGCAGCTAACGACTAGATTTACCTACAATCTCTCATTCAAAATAGTGCGAAGTGGTGRCAAGTGAGCGATTAGGGCATATATGTCCAAACTCCTCATCGCATAACTTCCTAAATCAACCGATTCGCTATGAGTGGTGGTCGTCGAGTTCCGAATTTTTGGATTAGACTTCCGCGCCGGCTTCAACGAGGGACACGTGGCGACATCTTTTCCATTCCCTAACAATGAACAATCTTAAGAATCAATTCCTCGAATCACCACACTAAGTTCGAACGGTAATAATAAATTTAATAAAAAAATGCATGAAAATACTCTAATATTTTAGCATTACAAAATTTCAGCATAATTAATGTACTTGTGCTCCCATAATTTTATTATTTATTTGGAGCAATTATGCTCCCAAGTCAAACTCAAAAGGCCCAATTTGATTCACCATATTGGGCCCAAACTTCAACAAGCTGATTTACACGGCCCATTCGAACAAAAACGAAACTAGAAGGAAGATGGAGTGCGGCCCACCATTCCGACTCCCCTTCGCTGAGGTGTAAATTTTAGATATTTTTTTTTTCTTTTCCATTTCCTTAATATTCCATTATTCGTTGCAATACCGCGTAAAAGTTTCTTTCTGAGAAGACCAGAGGAAAAGGCTTCGGAAGCAAAGCAGAATCCATTTTCAAGCCACCGTAATTTACAGGCACATCAATAAAAACCCACACGATTGATCGGATCCGCTCAATTGAGAAATTGAGATATTCGTAATTCCGCCGTTTCAATTCAGTGTTTCTTTGTACAATCCGATCAGCCGCGATGAGTTTTCTCTTCGGCAAGCGCAAAACTCCAGCAGGTATTGTTGTCGATCAGAATTTTTCTCTTCTGATCACTTCTTCCTTTTATTTTACTCATTTCTCGCGGAATTGTTTGATTTTGTTGCATGTACTGGCTCCGGTTATTAGTTTTTATTCTTGGAGTTTCCGGTTTAATTCAGTTGATACACAGTCAATGTGAGATGTTGATTCCTCAACAGAATCATGTTTTGATTTCTAGATATTGGACCTATTTAATTTTGGATTGTTGATTGTTTTTTAAGAGATGCCTTGTTAATGATTGGTGATCGGAATTTGAGCTTCATTGTTGATTGGACATGATGAGTTAAAGGTGTTTACACCTTTTATTTTGTTTGATTTATTGTTCTTCATCTGTCTTCAACTGATCTTTTGACTGCATCAAGCTTCAAGCATCAGGGCTTCATTTTAGCTTTTCAGTTTTAACTCTTAGAATTAGTAATGACTTAATATGATATAAAGCTAGAGATACTAAGTTCGCATCCCAATATTGTTATTTCTTCTTATTCCAATATCTATAGTTCACTTATTAAATTAAATATAAAACCAAGCCCACATGTAAGGAGTTCTAAGAATTAATATATGTACACCCTAGTCTACTAATTAAAGATACTGTGTCTTTGGTATTGATTTAGCACTATGAATGGTTAATATAACATACATTTGCAGTAATGAAACTATTTGTTGTAGTAGCAAAATCTTATAGCATCTGATGTTGTGTACATTATTGTCAATCCAGAACTCCTCCGGGAAAATAAGAGGATGCTGGACAAGTCGATCAGAGAAATTGAAAGGGAAAGACAAAGTCTTCAAACACAAGAGAAGAAACTAATTGCAGAGATTAAGAAAAGTGCCAAGCAAGGGCAAATGGTGTGTGTTCTTTTATTTTGCCTATCTTTAGATCATATTTTCTTTTATGAAATAGCATTTCTATTGCGATTCCTTACTTGTAATCGCTACGATTCTCTGAAGCTGGGACAGTTGGGTTGGTCCATCATGGTGAGAAGGGGAAGTATTTCATGAATTATTAATATTTGAAAGAATCTCTTAGATGTGCATATATCACCTGATTATTGTTGGATGCATTCGGCATACATTTTCTTAGCCCTTCTATTCATCAATAAATTTTCTTTTGGTGGTGAATGTCATATATGGGAGTGTCAAAGTTAGAATATTTAATGGGAAAAATAGAAAACCATTGCAACAAGCTTCTTATGCTTTACATTTGTGTTTTTAGAATTGACTTCTCACTCCGATCTGAAGATGTGTTTCTGTTGCAGGGCGCTGTGAAAGTAATGGCAAAAGATCTTGTTAGAACCAGGCACCAGATTGAAAAGTTCTACAAGCTTAAATCACAACTTCAGGGCGTATCTCTTAGAATTCAGGTATATTTTGTTTCATGACTGGTTTCTTTGGTACTTCTCAGTCATTGCAAGTTATTTTATTCTTTATCGTCAACTTCCATTTGTGCAAGAGCATGCTGATCCTACGTGCAATAAATCAGTAATGGTGAAATGACATGTCGTATTTTGTACAGCATTTTACATATCACGAGGAGTAGTGGCCTTCTTCAAAATAACTTAATGTTTATGTTTCCACATTGTTAGACTTTGAAGTCAACCCAAGCAATGGGAGAAGCGATGAAAGGTGTGACAAAGGCAATGGGACAAATGAATAGGCAGATGAACTTGCCATCCCTGCAGAAAATTATGCAAGAATTCATGAAACAGAATGAAAGAATGGAACTGATGACTGAAGTTATGGAAGACGCAATTGATGATGCTTTGGAAGGAGATGAGGAAGAGGAAGAGACAGAAGAATTGGTCAGCCAGGTTCTTGATGAGATAGGAATTGACATGAACCAAGAGGTAGCTTCATTTCCTTTTCTGATGCAATGTATAACCTCACCCTAAATGAAGACTGATTAAACCATGTTCCTATTTTTTTAACTATTTTCCCCCACAGCTCGTGAATGCACCTTCGACTACTGTCACTGCACCAGCAGCAAAGACAAAAGTCGCACAAGCTGAAGCAACAGGGAACGATGATGGAGGAATAGACAGCGATCTTCAAGCCAGACTAGACAACTTGAGGAAAATGTGAAATGTGAATGTGATCTTCATTTCTTTTGTGTATATTGAATCATTGATATCGTCCATCCTGACTACATCAAGGAAGGACCATTTACGCCACTGCCATGATATATACTTCATAAATTTATGCCATTATTTCTTGACCTTGTTTGGGTATGCAAAAAGAAGCGGTGTCTTGTATTGTATATACTCATATATTGGTCCTTTTTTACAGGTTCAAAACGGGAAAATATTTTCAAAAGAAAGGTTCGATTATTATTCTGGTCTCTCTTAGTTTAGCTCGAATTTACATAGAAGTTTCAATTTAGTCTCTATAGTTTAGTTTAGTTTAGATCGTTCAGAATGTCTGTTTTCTTGAACGTGGTGATAATTGTAAAATTATGATAGCTATATTGCATAATAGAGAGATTGGCCGTCTAATCACAGGGCCTACAGAACAAAAACACCACAATTTATCCTCCTCATCCCTTGGACCACCAAAGAACATGATTACACACAAGAGAATCAGAATTTTCCAAATCCAACCACCCATTTCAATTTATAAACAACCACCCTTTTTTTTCTTCTTAATATTTAAACCAAGCCGCCGGATTCCAACAACCCATGTCCTGAATTTTCTGGTTGCTCCGCCGCCGTGTGGTGCTGACACAGCCCCGGTGCGAGCGCCACCGGCGCACGGCAGAGGGGGCAATCGGAGTGAGAGTAAAGCCACATGTCTATGCAGGGGGCGTGGAACATGTGGGTGCACCTCGGCAGTTTCTTCACCTCTTCCCCATCCTCAAACGCCGACAAACAAACCGCACATTCTAGCCCATTTCCTTCTTCTTCCGCCGTCGCCGCCGCCGCCTTGGTTCCCTTCTTAAACCTGAAGCTGGACAGCAAATTCCTGCTCGAGCTCTGGAAGCTGCCGCTTGAACTCATCATCTCCGCATAACTTCTGGCCATCCCCGGCGATCCTCGGCCACGGCGGTCGGAGCACCACCTGATTACGATGAAATTATAAACCACCAGTACAATCGCCGCCGTCCCGACGACGACGAGGCCGTAATACAACATGGGCAAGCTTGACTTTGCAGGGTGGGGCGTTGGCTGAGTAAAAGGGGTTGAAGAAGAATAAGAATCAACCATTTTTGGATTCCACGGCGGGGAAGAAGAAGAAGAAGAAAGAAAGAAATTTCACAGAGCTCTGTTTTGTGGGAGTTTTGGGGAAGAAGAATAATCATATTGAACTGAAATTAATATTTGGAAGTTTCAAGTCAAAGAAAGGAGAAGAAATTATTTTTGTGGGGGAAGGGATTTTAATTCATTGAACGAGATAAACTGTAAAGCTCCAAAGAATGAAGACAAAACAGAGCTCAATCAGAAGACAGAGAAACAAAATTGATGATAAGAACACATAATTTCTTTTCTCTCTCTCTCTTTCTCTAAAATAAAGACATTGGATTGTTTTGAATGTAAATCTTCTGGGTCCCAAAACGACAAGTGGTAGAAACTGAGAGCCCGTGGGAAGTAGAGGAATGTTGTCGTTTTAATGGAGGAAAACAGAGGCGATGGAGAACTTTAATTTATAAAGAGAATGTGGCGTATAAAGTGGCTATTTGGTTCAGTGTAATTAAATGCTCTGGTTTCAGGACGACATGTCGTAGAAGGAGGGAGATGGAGAAGAAGAAGAGAGGTCAACGTGGCCTTGAACCCACTCTAAAATGTCGTGTCGTTCGGTCGAAGACGACATGACCGGCCAGCTTCAGTTCCAATTGGGTGATATCTTAATCACCAGAAGTTGACTATTAAACTACTTTTAATTAAATTAAAACTGCACTAATCTTCTTACTTAACTATCAACAGAGATGACAAATAACAGTTGATACTGTTATTCTAACGGTTAGACTTTTCTTAGATACAAATTCTCTCTCTCTAATTTTTGTGTTACATAGACAAAAAGAAGGGAAAAAATAGACAAGAGTTGAAAAGTCCCTTACCGATCAATTAATACATAAATGATAGAAAATTTTCAGATCAAAATCTTACTTTCTTTCGGTCTCTTTACTTAGACTTTGTCGAAGGGGAGTACAAAATTATCCGAACCTTTGTTTTTTAGTTATGTTTAAGTGTGACAAGAATATATTCTACAACGAGCAATTGTTCATTTATTTTCAAACAGACCCATTTACTATCTATTATTTGATTGACTATGTTTTTATATTGCAATGGTCGAAGAATCAAATATTTTTGTAACTTTTAAGATGATGAATCAAGATAAAGATAGTTTTGAATCAGTATTCACGATTTTTTTCATCCTTTGCTATAATAATATTTCGGGATTTGTAACGATAACTTGGTATATCTACTATAGAACCATTAACTAAAATATATCTATGATTAACTAATTGGCCATCATTAAGACGTATATTTTCAATCAAAATGTTAGTATTTCTTTCAGAAATCAAGGGGGAAAAAACAAAAAAAAAAAAAACAAGAAACAAAAATGTGTGGGAGAGGTATTAGATTTTTTAAAGGCAATATCCGTTTTTCCCCCTTAATTTGACAATTGAAGATGTAGATTCCAAACATTTAACCTTTTCATGTATATGTAAAATATTTGACAAAGTTACGGCTTAATTTAAAAATAATATATCATTTAGGCTAAATATTTGTCATTGTTACTCATATTTGAGAATGTTTTTCCAATTTATTCTCAAATGTTTTAATATTTTTCAAATTTAGTCTCTCACTATCGATGAATGTTAAATTTTATTGATGATAGGCTTATATAGGATATAATACTTAGTGAATTAGTAGAAATTTAGAGAAGAAAACAATTATGAAGAGATGAAAATTCGAAATTTCTATCCATTCTTTAGAAATTTATTATCATCCAATTTTAACATTCACGTGGCTAGAGACTAATAAATTGAAAAAAAAAATTACTAATTATCAAAAGTACACTCAACTATTAAGATATATATCATAACCAAACGATTAGAAGTTTGAATCGTGTAGTTACAACTCAACCCCAAAGTCCATAACTAAGGCCATTGTGAATCGGGCGGCCGCTTTTGTGTCTGAATTTCGGAAGGCTATTTCTCGTCCGCTTGAGGATGTATCTGTAACACCCGAATTGCTTCCGGAGGTTTGGGTTCCTCCTTCGGCGGGCTTGTTTAAGGTTGATGCTGCTTTGGATTTCGAGCGTCTGTGGCTGGTTTAGGTGTAGTTATTAGAGATTGTAATGGGCATGTGATGCTTTTGGCTTCTTCATATGTAGCATATGTGGTAGGTGTTGATCTGGCAGAGGATATGGCGGTGAACTTTGGAATTCGACTAGCTCGGGAGATGGCTTTGTTTCCGTGTGTTTTGGAAATGGATTCATACCGTATCTCCAACCTATTGCAATTTGAAACTCATGATATTTTTGAGGTTGGTCATTTTGTTGCGATGATAAAGGCTATGGAGTTGAAGGAGGTGGTGGTGTCTACCAGTTTTGTCAAGAGGAGAGGGAATGAGGTGGCTCACAAGATAGTTAAAAGAGGTTTGAAGTCTGGTGCTGATTCCATCTGGTTGGAGGAACGGCCCCTTATTTTTAATTCTATGTTTTCTGTTGCTATGTTTGTATTGTTTCAAAAAAAAAAATGGTTAGAGTTATCTTAATAATTCTCTCGTCTAATCTCTCGTTTTTATCATGTTTGTTTCTTCTTGAAGAATGAATTCGATTATTATTTATCATCACAATTGTCCATATATTCTAGGAACTTAAAAAACAAAAACAATGATAATTTAATTGAAATAAAAAATATATTATTTTGGTTCTAAGTTTGAAATTTAAATCGAAGATTTCAAAGTTTAAAACCTAACCACATAATATAAAGACAAAAGAAAAAAAATACTTTAACTAAAATAAATAACTAAATAACATATATATATATTACAATTATAGAGTATCTCGATGGTCCAAACAAATAGTTAGCAATTATTATTTTTATTATTTCAAATTTGAAATGTTTCATACATTCAAATTATAAAATTTTATGGGAAAATCATTTTAAGAATTTACAAATTCTTTTCCTCATACTGTTAGAGGGCTGGGCCTGAGTTGAAAATCTTTGGGCTGGGTGGGCTTGGGTTTGGGCTTGGAAATAATTTACAGTTTGAACCATAAAAATGATCAGGCCATTCAACTAAAACACCAAACCAACACAGTTAATTATGATTGGAGAATAATATTATAATAAAACAAATATTCATTATTCTGCCATTAAACCCAACCACCTTAACACTTGCTCTAACAGATCACTTCTTTTTTTTTTTTTACCTCATTATAAATCCAGAAAAAATCTCCCCTTTTTTAATTCTCACACTGTTTGATTAACATTTTGCAAAAATTTACGAAGCTGGTCGCCTCCAGAAAATTACCATCAAATTTCACAAGGTAAATAATCACCATCCTTAACCTTCTATTCTCTTGCTACATTTATTATCTTTTGAGTTTTTATTACAACTTTATTCGTCTTAAACAAATTTGCTCGTAAAACTTTTAGAATTGTGTTTGATAGGTTTCGTAGTTTAAAAAGTGCATACTAAGTTCTTAAGGTCATGTTGGACAAGATTTTTACGACATTTCTGTTAGATATCCTACCTGTGAATTAAATTTAACTCACCAAAGCTTAACTTTTTGGGTTTATTGGTGGTTTATTCAGTTTTAAAATGGTATTAGAGTTAAAAAGCTCAAACAAGCGTCCAGTCTAAAAATGGAATTCGGCCAAAATTGGTGAACGCAAAAGAGACATCATCTTGAATGGACAATATCTCACATTTAAACGATAAAGGACCTAACAAAGGTTTACAGTATAAACGAGCTACTTTTCGTGTTACCAATTGATTTTGAGATTGAACCCATGAATATTGATATGTTCTATTTCTTGTTTCTCATTCCATCTTTTTCAATCTAGAAAAATATAATTGTGATTGAGAATTACTACTCGAATAAAAACAAAAATATGGTAACCATTTATGGTTTATTGTTCACTAAAATATTAAATAAAAAATAAGTAAAATTTTATATGAAAATTAATTTTAAAATTAAATGTTCAAAATTTTTATGTTATATTTGGCATTTGATATTTATGTTGTAGTTTATAAGTAAACAATGAAAAAATGATATTCTTTATCTATGTTTTGAAAAAAAAAATGGAAAACTATAAACAAAATAATAAACAAAAAAATTGATTTCTTTGTTTTAAGAATTTTTACATAATTTTGGAAAAGTTTCTTAGTAATTATCAAATCCTTATGTTTCTAAAAGAAATAAAATCGATAAACAAGAAACATGAAATAAGAACATAGGCTTCCAATTCTGTGTTGAATAAGCCTTTAAATTTAACTTTCAATCTTGTATAAAGTCCATGAACTTTTAATTTTGTGTCAATAGATCCATACCTTATTCGATATTTTCTAAGATTTATGAACCTATTAGACCATTGTCTATCGAGACTCTTGCATTTTAATATTGTGTTTAATAACTAAAACGAACATAGCTCAACAGTAATTGATATATATATTTAATCAAGAAGCTGTTAATTCAATCATTCACCCAAAAAAAAATTATATTTAATAAATCCATAAGAGGAGATACTAGGAAAAAATGAAAGCTCAACCATAGATAAAACACTTTAAAAAAAAATTTATTTAATTATTTTTTTTCCTTAAGTTATGGTAACAAAATTTATTATATTTATGGAAAAGGGAACACCTTTCAATGATGGATTAGGTAGACTTTGAAGATTGATATGCATCTTTTGAGAGCATTATTATATCAATAAACTAATTAAAACTAGGAACGACATTATAATTAGGACACCACGTGTGTTCTTATTTATTTTTTTTAAATAAAAATTGCTTTGCTGGATTGCAAAACAAGAGGCCCAATTCCACGTCAGTATATTTTTCAAAAAAAATATTATAAAAATAAAAATCGAGGTAGTCATACTAAAAGTACTTTTGGAAGGAGGGAAAAAAACCTTAGCTTTTTATTACTTTTTGAACAATTATTTGGTTAGTATTTTTTGAATTGTTTTAGTTGAGAAATAAACTTTTTTTTAAATTTCAACAACACCTAAGATCTTTTATATGATATATGTTATATTTATATTGATAAAATTAATAAACATTTAAATATCGAGGAATCAAATAGGATCCTCAATGAGATTATTATTATTTAATTTTCAATAGAGAGTGAGATAAGTCTTTTGAGACCCATTCTTGAAAAATAAAAATAAAAAACTTGCACCTTAAAAGTATATCATTATTATTTTTTTGAAAAAAATACTATTAACAAAACAAAAAGATAATTATGTCTATGTCACGGGAAAAATATCTTATTAAATGAGACCTGCACAAAAAATCATTCATATTAATCGTTTGGTGTCTATTAAAAAACAAATATTTGACAGCTATTTATATTTCTTGTTTTTAGAAACATTATCAAAATTATATAGAAATTAAAAAATATATTATTTTATTTTTTCATTTCCAACCAACTCAAAGTTTCTTTATTTTCTAATAAAAAAATGAAAAACAACCTGCCATCAAAATAGGTATATATATTTCTTTGTTTATTATCTCTCTCATATATCCAAAGGCGGTCAGCTATATCTCGGTCATCTGCCCGAGTTATTATTTAAATATAATTAAACCCGGGAATTGGAAACGCGAAGGAAGCCATTGCGAACTTTGATGTTCGTCTGTGTCAAGTAGTAGCGGCGCCCTCTGTTCCCCATTTCTACTCTGTTTTCTGCACCGTCTCCTTCTTCTCTTCTTCTAATTTGCTTTTTCTTCGCCATTTTTCTCTCTCGTTGTCTGAAAGCAATGGAAATCCGCCACTCTTATTGACCCAATTTGGTTCTCTCTCTCTTTGTTTCCTCCGAGGCATTTTCAGGGCTCAATAACCGCTGCAATTGCAAACTCTGAATCTGAGAGCTTCTTCTTTTTTTTTTCCCAGGTTTGAGAATCCCCTTTCTCTCACGCATCTACTGTCTCTGCTTCATTTCAACTCTGCTACTGCTTCTGTTACATTTACGGTTTTGGATTTGCAATGTTCTCGATTGGTTCTTAATAGGGTTTTGTGGTTCTACTGACTGTTATGCGAGTAAGAGGTTGAAAGTAGAAAATGGCGGATAAGGAAGGAACGGAACAGGTTGTTTTACGGATTTTGGACTCCGAAGGAGCGGTTGATGGAACTAAAGATCACACTAAACGCTCTGTTGCTTCCCATCCTGATTTTGAGCTTAAGGAAACTCGGAGTATTAGGTGCACAATACCGCAGTCTGGGGTTGGGAGCTCTCCTTCGCCGGAGATTGCCAGAATGAGTCCCCTTAAACCTCCAAAAATTCCAGTCGAATCGACAGTTCGGCGCCCATCATTTGCTCGTTCGTCATTTTCCAAGCCTAAATCAAGACTAGTAGAGCCGCCTTGTCCCGGTGGTGCAAATTTGGCAGAAGATAAGGCCCAAGCGAAATCAACATCTGGTTCACCGTACAATAACTCCCCTGCTAAGATTACCACCGCCACTAGTCCTCGAGATGCTTTGAAGTCGGCCCCGATAACTCCCAAGACTCCATTGATTGGATCTATTGGAAGTGAGGAGGAAGATGATGAAGAGGTTTACAAAACTGCAGAATTGAAGGTGAAAGAGAGATCAGGGAGAAAGTTGAAAATCACCATCTTGATCGAATGGGTTGCTTTTTTGTGCATAACAGGGTGTTTCATTGCTAGCTTAACGATACACAAGTTGCAGACTACAGAGATCTGGGGATTGGGACTGTGGCAATGGTGTGTGCTGGTATTAGTAATTTTCTGTGGTCGTTTATTTTCGCAATGGTTTATCAATTGTCTGGTTTTCTTGATTGAAAGAAACTTTCTACTCAGAAGAAAGGTTCTTTATTTTGTCTATGGGCTGAGGAAGAGTGTTATAATTTTTATTTGGTTGGCCTTGGTTCTTCTGGCATGGGGTCTATTATTTGATCATAGCAGAAAGAGATCTAAGAAAGCCAATGATATTCTGAATTATGTTACACGAGCTCTTGCTGCATCTCTTGCTGGAGCAGGCTTGTGGCTGCTGAAAACTCTGTTGGTGAAGATACTAGCCGCTTCTTTTCAATGCACTCGGTTCTTCGATCGGATTCAAGAATCGATCTTCCATCAGTATATCCTGCGCACTCTATCAGGACCCCCACTGATAGAGATGGCAGAGAGGGTTGGGAGAACAGCAAGCACAGGGCAATTGAGTTTCAGGCATTTGAAGAAACAAAGCGATGGTGGGAACGAAGGGAAGGAAGAGGTGATCGATGTTGATAAGCTCAAAAAGATGAAACAAGAGAAAATCTCTGCTTGGACCATGAGAGGGCTGATCAATGTTATAAGGAGTTCAGGGCTGTCCACCATCTCTAATACAATAGAGAATTTTAATGAGGAAGAGAGTGAGCAAAAAGATAAGGAGATCAACAGTGAATGGGAGGCAAGGGCTGCAGCTTACCAAATTTTCAGGAATGTGGCGAAACCCGGTAGCAAGTGAGAACTTTACCTTCTGAAAGATCTTCAATTTCCCACTTCATGATATTTGGAGAGTCTTGTTAACTATTGTTTTTCATCTTGCCTATGGTTAGGTATATTGATGAAGAGGACCTCTTTCGTTTTATGAGTAAGGAGGAGGTTGAGAATGTGCTCCCGTTGTTTGAAGGAGCAGTCGAGACCGGAAAAATCAAGCGAAAAACGCTGAAGAATTGGCTGGTAAATCTTTATCACATTTCATTTGTATCCTGTTTCAGTATAATTGTGGTTCTGTATTTGGAGCTACATTTACCCTTGTGTATTCAAGAGCAGTTCTATGAGAACCTCTTGCAGACATGGTCCTTAGAAATTTAGTTTTGATATTGCAGGTGAACGTTTATGTCGAACGCAAGTCGCTCGCCCACTCGTTGAATGACACCAAGACTGCAATAGAGGAGCTAAACAAGCTTGCTTCAGCAGTTGTTCTGATAGTGATTATCATTGTATGGCTGCTTCTGATGGGTCTCTTGACAACGCAAATACTTGTCTTCATTTCATCTCAGCTTCTGCTGGTGGTTTTCATGTTTGGTAACACTGCCAGAACTGTGTTTGAAGCCATCATATTCGTATTTGTGATGCATCCATTCGACGTGGGGGATCGTTGTGTTGTAGATGGTGTACAGGTAACTTTCTCAGCCCAAAAATGTTTTGATTCTATTAGAAAACACACTCACCTTATTTGATTCAAACTTGCAGATGGTTGTGGAAGAGATGAACATTTTGACCACAATTTTCTTGAGATTTGACAATGAGAAGATCTTCTATCCAAATTCAGTTCTCGCCACCAAACCCATCAGCAACTTCTACAGAAGCCCCGAAATGAGCGATTCGATCGAATTCTCTGTCGACTTTTCCACATCAATTGAAAGCATTGGAGCTCTAAAAGCAAGAATAAAATCGTAAGTGTCCTTCAACTTCCCTATACTTATTGGTAAAATGCAGGAAATGACCAGGCCTTCTAGTTTAAAGCTTCTTATAAAGCATCTGCTGAAACTGGCTTTGAGTTGCAATCATGAATCATTTCAAATGGCTGCTCTTTGTAGGCTTGGAAATTTATAGGATATCTAACACTCTCCCACATATACCATATTAAACATGATTAAATTACCAACGAACCCAAAAGTTTAAGCCGATGAGTTAGAGTAAACTTAATCATTTATTGGATATCTAACTGTTGGGTTATATTTATGTATCCATTTGCCTGACAACATGGTATATTTATGTAAATACTCAGATACCTGGAAAGCAAACCGCAGTTCTGGCGGCCGGGCCACAGCGTCGTCGTCAAGGAGATCGAGAACGTTAACAAGATGAAGATGGGTCTATACGTGAATCACACCATAAACTTTCAGAACTACGGCGACAAGAGCAGTCGGAGATCGGATCTAGTGTTGGAGCTGAAGAAAATTTTGGAAGAACTGGGCATCAAGTACCATCTCCTACCTCAAGAAGTGTATCTCAACTCTGTGGGTTCAGCAGCTCCTATGGTGCCCCCATCGCCGAGATGAAATTGAAGAAACATTCTTTCAAGTCACTCATTTTTTTGGGGTCTCATGTTCTGTTGCCTCAGCCTTCTGGTTTTGTCTTTGCTTCAAATGGCTTCAATGGAAACGAGAGGGCTGAAGATGATGTTTGTAATTTGAGCTGTATAAGGGGAAAGGAAATGTATAATATTTAATTAATTGATCTTAGTCAAATTTTAAATTTTGTTAATGGAGCTCTGTTCTAACTGTTTAAATTTTCGTCAATATCTTCATATTTTCATGGATAGATTTCATATTGACATGAAGAGGAACATTTCCATAATATCACAAAAGATTTGACAAAGTATATAAAAATATATATATATTAAAATAATATTAAGATTTTCTTAGTAGAATATGCGGGAGCAAATTTCATAATCTATTATATATCAATTACCATTCTGGCAAAATAATATTAATGCTAATGTTAATAATTTATAACATTTAGTGTGAAAAATCTTTTTATTTAATTTAAATATTTGTAATAATTTTTTCTTTTTTGTAGTAATTTTACTAGAAGTATCCATCCATATTAATATTTTCATAAAATATATAATTGAGACTTCCAACATTTGAGACTTTGTTTCTTAGTAAATTATATCTTTCTTTCAATTTTTTAAGTAACAACGGGTGAATTGGTTTCTAGCTTTCCTAACCATGCTAATTATGAGAGGGAGAAGGATCGTACCCAATTTGTATGTGCATTTTGTTTGTCCTAAACTTGCCTGCTTAGCTTGATATTTAAAATAATTACAAAAATTTACAACTTATATCCTTAATGTTATAGTAGATTGAATGCTCAAGATTCTTCTGGCAATCTCAAGATCTTTTCTCAATTTATGCCGATATAATTCAACAATAAAATAAACAATATCATTTTTTGGGTTAAATCTCTAGTTTAGACTTTAATAAAGACGATCAAATTTGGGATTTAAGTATTTATTTTATTCCTATTATAAGGTTGAAAGTTGGGTTTCTACCATGTTTGTTTAACTTGAACCTGTGTTCCGGCAGGCCTCTGAATTGGGCCTTCCCTCGGGAGAAGGTGGAGGCCCAAAAGTGGAGGGGACCCCACCAGAAATTTCAAAGTTGATGGTGATTGGACCGATAGGATAACGTTATCCACCAATAACGCATAGAGAAGTTGCCACGTAGGACAAAGATGAAATCTCCAATTTCCTCCTCACCCTTTCCCTTGGCCCCACTCTCTCTCTAACCATAATTCAATCCCCTCTCCCTCTCCTCCTCCTTCACATTTCCAGAAATTATCACCACCGCTTTAGCTTCCGAATCTCACACCAAATGGCGT
>NW_019104534.1:766368-781268 GCF_001995035.1 Momordica charantia | reverse complement strand
CCACCTGTTTTTTTTTAATTATTTAATTATTTTTTGGAGGTTTGATTCTGGGCTGCGATCCTGTGTGTTTCGCTCAGATGCAAATCTCGGTTTCTCTGTCCACGTGGAAATTAGCTTGATGGGGGAATCGGTATAAAATTAAAATGTCTGACCAAGCAGACTCTGTGGGGCCCACCGTAAAAAGAGTTTCAAAAAGCACTTTAAATGCTCCGAATGTAATTTTTTTCTTGGAATTTGTATTCTGTATATATTCGTAGAAATTTATTTTTCGATAATGTAATTGGGAAGAAGAGGGTAGTGTGTGTAATTTATTATTCGATGGGACGCATCGTATTATTGTTTTTTCTTTTTTTTTTCTTTTTAATCTTTTAGAATTTTATCTAAAAAATATTGTGCTTTGAGATTTAAATTTAAGACTTTTTATTAGAGGAGGTAGAAATGTCGTCTAAATAAATGTCTTAATTTTTTTTTTCCTTGTCTTCAATCATTTACTCTAATTCAATTGATTAAATTTTGTTATACAATTCTAAATTTTGTTATACAATTCGATCTTACGTTAAAGTCAACATAGCTCATCAATAATTGATATGTGTCTCAAATTAAAAAGTTGTGAGTTTTATCTCTCATCTCCACCTATTAAAAAAACTCTATCTTATATTTTAATATTTTTTCTTCATAATTAAATAACATTTTTTCAGGTTAAAATATTATTTAGATTTACGTACTCTCAAAAGGTTTATTATGGTTTATATATTTTTATCTTTGGCTAATTTTAATCTATGAACTCTCAAAATGTTTCGTTTAAATCTGTGTACTTTTAGAAAAAAATGAGATTAAGAAATAAATTAAGGGACCAGAATTGCCACTTATTAAAAAATTTCTTGAGATGTAGCAAGTTTTTATATTAAAAGTTTGATCTGTTTTACCAATAAAGTCTATGATTCGAGTTCTTATAGCCCTATATTATTAATGATTAATGATTTTATTATTTCACAATAATAAAAAATTAAATATATATAATAATTTTCCTTTGCTCATTATTGTTTGTAACTATCCACTTGATTTGGTCCATCATTAATGTTTTGTCTTTATAGATGAACTACACATGAAAATTTTCTTATTTTCCCATACAAAATAAAGGAATAAGTAATTCGTTAGGTGTAGTAGGTGTAGAATGTATGTTAAAACTTTGCAGATAAGAACCAAAATAGTCACTTTTTTAAAAGTACAAATACCAAAACGAAGATTTTAAAAGTATAGGAATTAAAATGAACTAAAATTGAAAGTAAAAAGACTAAAATAAACATTTTGAAACACCGAAATGAACCAAAACTGTAAGTACATACATCAAAATATGATACATTTTATTTCTATACAATATAAGATGTTCGAGATTTGACTATTCAATGTATACAGATTCTTTTGTTAAAATAACAACAAACATAATACAAATTAGGAAAGCTTAAGGACAACTACATGTGAGATCTTCTTGGGCAATTCATTCTATACACACTCAAATTTTGTTTTTTCATTATGATAATTAATAGTCATGCTTAATTGACTATTAATTCTCATTATTTCATCAAGCCTAACACATAAATTTCTTCTATCTCCCACCTGTATGTTCATTTTTCATACGAGATTACTAATGCTTTTGAATTTATATTTAAGTTGGCTAATTATGTTATATTGAGTGAACTAAACTGATGCAATCATTTTTCTTTAATTTAGAATATTCACAAGATTTTGATAATACTTTCGAGGAACGAAAAACAATTATAATCACTCGTCATTCATAAATAAAAAATCTAATTCACCATCACTATAACTAAAGTTACCATACCCTATTTTAAATTTACTTGAATAATAATTATTTATGTCTATTCACTTTCGGTCAATTACTATATCATTCGATCTCGGGAAAGAGACTAAATATTGGTATACATGAAATTAGAATATCTATTTATAATTTCACTAATACTAAGCTAGTGTACTATTGTTTATTGACCAAAAAAATATATAAAAAAAAAAAGAAGAAGACAAATGAAATAACAACTACGGTTTAAATCCATTACAGAATAAACTAATATAATTTTTCTTTAATAATCATTCGGATTAGACTTTGATTGTAACGAAGCCAATCAAGCTATCAGAAAATTCCTGGAAATTTAGAACTTCATCAAAGATTTATATTTTATTGGGCGTTGATGATTCAACTCTTGATTCCTTGTCAACGAGAAAACGCCAGTTTTCTTATTAAATATAAATATTGACTAGTAATGGTTCACTTATAAAATTACTATATATATATATATATATATATTTATATATATGTTGCATGAATTTGGTTAGATCGAGACTTAACGTTGACCTGCAAAATAAAAAAGATTGAGCACCAGCGTGGTGCTAGCCACACACTCCAATACTTAAGTTAGTATTGAAGGTTGAAAGAATTATATGGGTTCAAGTATGGATTTTTTAGATGTAACATCGTGCAGGCCGAATGTGAGGAGAAAAGATTGTCTCCCTGTTACTGAACTTCATTGACTAGGCATGGGGCCCATCCTTCAGGCCACCGGCCGAGACCTGGTCGACCATTGAACTAGGTCGGTCGGGTGTCGGATCTTGGCTAGCCAGGCCCCGTGCTCCCCCTCGTCCGTCAGGCTTCTAAGTTTGGGTTTTCGTTCTTCTTTCTTCGAATTTGGGCCCCATCTGGAATTTCTCCCTTGCTCGCGGGCTTCCTTTCCCTTAAGTGGGTCTATAGCTTGCTTGTCGGGTTTAGTTTATTTCTCCTATAACATAAATAATGTGTGTGTGTTTTTATTATATATATATAGACTATTTTGGTTCATTTTAGCTTTAGTTTTGGACTATTTTGGTATATATAGACTATTTATGGTGTGTGTGTATATTTTAGTTTCCACCTTAGTTTATTTTGATTATATACTTTTAAAAACGTCTATTTTGGTACTTACACTCTCAACTTTTGTTTACATTTAAAAAGTTATCATTTTGGTCCCTTCATTTTAATTTTTTTCTTTTTTTAATCAAAATTTTAGCATGATGTTTCGCTCTAGATCAAATTCTTCAAATTTACCATAACTTTATATTACATGATTTTTATTGTGCATAAAATTTGTGTTGAAAATTCACAAATACATACATAAACCGTCACTTTCAAAAAAATATAGGAACAAAATATACATTTTGAAAGTACATGGACTATAGTGAAAAAAAACAAAAGTTAAAAAAGTACAATAATCAAAATAGACATTTTAAAAGTACAAACCCAAAAGGACCTAAAACTGAAAATTAATAATCCAAAATAATATTTAAACTTTATTATTATGTATCCGAATTGTATAACTTATATCCAATTAAATTTCACAGAACAGTGTCTAGATTTTAGAAGTTGACCCAAGAATTGTTGATAAATAATTGTTTAAGAGAAGACAACTTTTAATTTGATCGAAGAGATGATGATAAATAACTCGCTTAAATAAATAACAAATAGAACAAATTCTAGTTGGAAAAAGAAGAAAGAAAAAAAAAAAGATTACAAACTCGAGAATAAAGTCTAACAAATAAAAAATTATTATTCTTTCAAAAATCAACTATCCTCGATTCTTTATTATGCAGATCAAAGAAGATTAGAAAAAAAAAGTACGACGGAAGAAAATCAGGAGAAAGAACGAGAATCAGAATATAAATAGGAGAAATTTAATTACATCACGTTAAGTATTATTTCTTACATTATATATATATATTCGACCTTTTGACCTCCATGGATGCGGGCATTGAGGTAAATTTTCTTAAATGTCCTTGACATCTCACTAATTTACTAATTCTTTTGAACTAGTGTTAAATAAACAAAACGCCTAATTCTACCATTAGAATTTAATAACCTACCTTTGCCCTCGAACACAGCTCAATTAGTTACGGCATCTATCTTCAATCAAAAGACTATGAATTCAAATCTCTAACTTTACATGTTGTAATTAAATTTAATTTAATTTTTCTAATTTGCTATTCGCACCTTCACTAATGTTTAATAGTGAGAGAGTTGCTTCATAGGATAGATGATATAAAAAACACACGAGAAAGAAGAAATGAAAAGTTTTGGGAACGACATATTTTTAAGTTTTAGCACTTATGTTCGGATAAAAATACAAGAGAAGATATCAGTTTTTATCCGAAATTTTGCAAAGTGTATCAATATTTACTCTAGACTTTTAATTTCATCCAATCGCCCCCTTAAAGTTTGATAAATCTTCTTTTTCATCTGAAGAACCATTAAAAAAATTATTCTCATGTGCATCTAATGAATTATAAAACATATACTTGATATGAAATTAATCGAATCGAGACAAAAACAACACTAGAACTGTTTTTTTTTTGTTGAAATTTTCAAGTTTGGTCGAACTTATTTAATAGTTGATTTTTATGCATTAATCAAACTTAATTTTATGTGATTTTCATTTTCTGAAATTCTTGTTGCTTTATTTTTTAAATTAGAAATAATTGGCAAATTAACATAAATGGAATAAAACGTAAAAATTCTAACCCTCACCTAACTATCAAGGTAATAGTAAATTCACTTAAACGTTTTAAGATTGACACCATTCGAATTAAAATGATTATAAAAAATATATATATGTCATTCAAATTAAATTCATAATTATTTTGAATTTTAAATTAAACAAG
This sequence comes from Momordica charantia, assembly GCF_001995035.1. The sequence goes on along the minus strand of NW_019104534.1, from coordinate 776,564 downwards.
GGTACAAATGTCAATATCTTGCCCCGCACGCATGATCAACCCAACAGCGGGCCCAGCCCAACAGAAAATAGTCTACTGCTCATTTTGTGTCGACGGCCCAATAATTGAACCATGGGCTTATAACAACTTGGTCCTCACGCAAAAGCATATTTTCAACAAATTCTCATTGTTTATTCATTTTTCTATGATAAGCTTTGGCTTTTGAAGATCAGAAGTTTGACCAGCTGGTAATATAAAATCCAGCTCAAGTGATGTAATAACAGAGTTCTATCTGAGATTAAGGCCTTGTTTGGTTTTGTGAAGGAAAAAAAAATATATGGAGTTTTTCGTTTTCTATGCATTGTCACTCTGTTTGGTTGTTTATGGAGTGGCAAAAGCTTTCCATTCCATTTGGTGGAGACCCAAATTGGTGGAGAGACAGTTGAAAAGGCAAGGAATTAGAGGGAGTGCCTACAAGCCTTGGGTTGGGGATGCCAAAGAGTATGTGAGGATGATCACTGAAGCCTGGGCCAACCCCATGAGTCTAGACCATCAGATTGTTCAACGGGTAGATCCGTTCACGGTGGTGAATGCCCAAAAATATGGTGCATCGTGTTCTATTGTGTTGTTATCTTGTTTGATATTGTTCTCGAGTCTTATTTTTGTGATTTGTGTGTAGGGAAAGTGTCGGTGTGCTGGTTCGGGACGAGTCCAAGGTTGACTGTGAAGGACCCGGAAATGATGAAAGAAATACTATCAAACAAGGTGGGTAGCTTTGAGAAGCCGCCATTGAGCCCAGTTATACTGAAGTTGACAAAGGGACTGACTACTCTCAAAGGGGAGGAGTGGGCTAAACATAGGAGGATTATCAATCCTGCTTTCCATCTAGAAAGGCTCAAGGTTTGAGTTTAACTCTACTCAGTTTTACTTGAAATAAGAGTTATGATCTAAGCTCAAGACTTTGTTTGTGAAATTGTTTCGAAAACAGGAGAAAAAGCGAGAAAGAAATAGATGTAGAAATATAAACCATTTCCAAAATAAAGGGGACTTAACAGGAACAAGAGGGGTCAACTGAACAAGATCCTTCCCCTTCCCATCTTTCAAAAGAAAAGATTCAGCCAAAATCAATTAAACGGAAGAAATCCAAGCGAACGGAAAAGAAGAAACAAAGGATGAATTCCACTTTAAGCACTATATATTTATTTATATATTTATTTGTGTTCATGGTTTGTTCTTTGAAGTTTTTTATTTTTTGTCTAATTCTGGTTAAATTTTAAATATCATTCTGAGCCTAAACTATGGTGTTTAAATTTTAAGACTGTTGTACGTTTGGGTGTTAAAGGGAATGATGCCAGCATTTAGTATAAGTTGTGGCAACATGATAAAGCAGTGGAAGCAGATGGGTACAGATCAAGACAGAGTAGAAGTGGATGTGTGGCCTGAACTTCAAAGACTAACGGCAGATGTTATATCTCGGGCTGCTTTTGGCTCCAACTTTGAAGAAGGGAAGAAGATTTTTGAACATTTGAAACGGCTCACTCTTCTTACTCTAGAAGCCATGCAAACCATGTATCTTCCTGGTTTCAGGTCCCACTTCTCTGTTTCATAAATTTCGTTTGTCTTCCCACCTATTCGTTTCCAAATGAATATTGTTTTCACTCGACTTAGATTGTTAGTCCTTAAACTTTCAGAATGGTGTCTAACAAGTCATTGATTTATTAGACCGTTTTTAAATTTTAAAGACTTATGGACACAAAAGAGCATAAATCTAAAACTAAAATTATTCCGAAATCAAACCTAGAGATTGAATAGTGTCTGTGTATTGGCAGATTTGTTCCAACAGTCAAGAACAGGAAGAGAGATAAGCTGAACAAGGAGATCAAAACTATGATAGGGAATTTAATTATAAGAAAAGAGGATTCCATGAGAACACAGGAAGACAATGTTGAAGACTTGTTGTGCCTGCTATTGCAGTCAAAGAAGAAAGAAAATCAACATGGAGGTCATGATGGACTGACAATTGATGAAGTGATGGAGGAGTGCAAGCAATTCTACCTAGCAGGGCAGGAGACAACAGCAAGCTGGCTTACATGGACAGTCATAGTTTTGGCCATGCACTCAGAATGGCAAGAAAAGGCTAGGCAGGAAGTCTTGCAAGTTTGTGGAAAGAAAGAACCAAATTTTGAATCTTTGAGCCACCTCAAAATTGTGAGTTTTCCTTACACATTCAGCAATCTTCTATATATCTATTGGTGTAAGTTCTTTCATGACATTCAATCACATAAAAATAGCAAAATGAAGAATTGAGAACAGTTGAAGTCATTTTCTGGTTGGTCAATATCCAAATCCTTTCTAAGTGGATATATTATTGGCAACCCTTATTCATCTATATATTTTGAAAACATCTATAAAGAAAAACAATATTGATTTACTAAACAATGTTCTGCAGGTTACTATGATACTTTATGAGGTCCTGAGGTTGTACCCACCAGTTATTGGTCAATATCAACATACTTATGCAGAAACTAAGATAGGTGAACTTTTAATACCAGCTGGGGTTGATGTTACCTTACCTACACTGCTCATTCACCATGATCCCGAGTACTGGGGAGACGATGCAGACCAGTTCAAACCAGAGAGATTTTCTGCAGGAGTTTCAAAGGCAAGCAAAGATCAGTTGGCATTCTTTCCCTTTGGCTGGGGACCAAGGACCTGCATTGGACAAAACTTTGCTATGTTAGAGGCTAAGGTTGCATTGGCTATGATTCTACAGAATTTCTCTTTTGAGCTTTCTCCCTCTTATGCACATGCTCCCTATACTGTCATGACTCTTCAACCACAACATGGGGCACAGCTGACCCTTCACCAACTATAGGCTGCAAATGGACTACCACTACCACCACCTTTGAGAGAGAGAAAATGTTTGACATTTCACAATCAGAAGTGCTTTTACAAAGAAATAATGAGCATTTATTTTTTCTTGAGATATCTTTCAAATTACCTAGTCTTGTACTGTACTTGTTCCCCTGTAGGAACAGATGAGAATCTATCAGTAAAATGATTTCATGAAAGTGCCATTTTTAACCAATAATCGTGCAAAGTGAGAAAATATTTAGTTGCCACAATTAATCATCTAATGTTTGAAAGCAACACCTATGTTAACAAATTAAGAATGCCTTTTAGAGTACCTCTGCCTCTTTCTCTCTTCTCTACCTGAAACAAACCAAGGGCTTGACATTATTTCTAGTTGACAAGGGCGGAGCAAAGAAGGAACGAGAGAGGTAATTGCCCCTCGTTTGTAGCAACTCAAAAATTATATATATAATATTCAAGATTGTAGTTTCCTCTAGTTTACCCCTTAAATCTTTAGAAATAAAAGATCATACATATAAGATGTTACGATGCAAAATTTTGTCCCTCCAAAATTTTTGGCTCCACCCCAAACAAACAGAGAGGGTGAGGTAAGTTGACTTCCAAACAAATAGAAAGATAAGAATGCAAAACCAATTTTCTGTGGATCCCACTAAAATCAGGTTACATGTGCAATATATTGACACTGAATGCTTGCTAAGATATCAAATGGCATATTACGCTCAAGAAATATAACCAAAATAAGCAAAAGGGAGAATTAACAAGAGACTTCAGTAGAGTGTTATTTATTTCTCGTCAAATTGTAATTAATGTAATATAATTTATCTAATTGATCACACGTTTCATAATTTAAAAAATCTAGGCACTCAGGCTGAACAAGAGGGGAAAAAGTCACTCTTCTGTTTTTCCTGGACCAGTGCTTCTCTTTCTGCTGCTATCTTTTATTGTTATATCCTCTCATGGTTGTAATAAAAAATATCATTCCCGCCAATTTTCCTTCCTTGATGTCTATGAAAAAAATCCTGTCTTGTGAGAAAATAATCATAAATCCTCGATATCCTTTAACATCGAGTCCACATCTGGAGTTAAAATGGCACGCTTGCTAAGCTCCCCAACAATGCAGCAATGCTTCCCTTCCACATTGATAGCTGCAACGTCTTGTGCAAAGCCACAATCCATTCCAGAAGAAACCTGCCCGTATTTTAAAACTGATGTGAGAAGGAACGCAAAATCCCAAAAGATTATGTCCAAAAATATCCCCTCAATTGATAAGGACTTGCAATAACACGTCCTGCTGTTTTATCAATGAAGTGAAGTCGAGAAAGCTGAGGAAGAGATTCCATGTTTCTAATATTTCATTTCAGGAGATCTATCTTGTTGATAAATAAGTAGATAACGAGGAACTTGGCATAAAAGTACTCACGTCATATACAATATCGCCTAGCTTCAACTTGACAGCACCACTCCTGTATACAAGCAATTTACCCATGGAGCCAGAAGGTAACTCATTCAGAGAGCAGAAGTTCTGACGAGTTCGTGAACCCTTACTTTGTTCTGAGCTGCTGGCTGCCACCATGCCTTCTACGGTAGAAGATTGCTTTGTCACTGGCACCATAGGTGGTATTTGTAGAAAAAAGACATTTGTTTCTGGATTCTCCTCCTGCGAATCAATCATTAAGCGTAAAATCGGAAATAAGAGGCTCACGCTATGATATCCACATAAATCTAATGACTAACCAATAGACCAAGATCCATTGCTGGAGTTGTCATACTTTCATCGTAGGTTCTGTTTTCTGAAGCCTCTCCAAATTCTTCCTCGTTAAGAGAATCTTTGAAGTAATGCATAAATTAGAGAAGACAATTGAATCAAAAGATGCGAGTACATTTTTCATGGTTCACCATGAAAACTGTACTCCAGAAGTCATATGAAGTATGCGAACCACACACACAGAAAATAAAGTGCATTTAAGGATAATCCAGTTGTCCATTGCAGTATTTTCCTTTTAGTTTTTGTAAATAAGACGCGCTTATAGAGATACCTGGATCTCCTGAATATGGTCTCCTCAAAGGAAGAGTTACAGGATAATAACTGTAATAATCCTGCAGTAAAATGATACTTGAATTACTAAATTGACATACTAAAGGAGAAGGCAGATGCAAATAGGAATAATAAGGAAAAACGATTGAGGATTTGAATGTTACTGACCCATGGTTCTACATACTCCTTGCTTATACTAGACGGAAGAGTTCCATCTGCACAGTCACCTTTCAGTTTAGTGCATTGGAAGCATCTCATGTGCAGTAAATCAAGCAATTACATCTTGAGTAGAATAGATTTAAGTAGTTTAGTGGCCAACCTTCATTTCTGGGTCTATTTCCAGCTTTTGGAATACCATATGATCTTATGGTTGCTGATGTACCTCCAGAACCAAATGCAACTTGTGTAGGTGCGGCTGCATATTTAAATAACAGATGTAAATGAAACGGGGACATGTGAAAGGAACTCATAAATATCTTTATTCATTGTGCATGAAGATTTAAATTGTATGTAGGGTTCAGAAACTGACAGAAGTTCACTCCATTTCCCTGATATGCTAGGTAGTACCGATTGGGGTAAAACCAGATGATACAGAATTAATATGTTGAACCATATCATCATAACTCCACAGATCAATCTACAACCTCATTACGTCATATGTATAGAAATCTTAATATGTGGTCTTTTTTTGGCTTCACAGGGTTCCTAACATAGAACAGATTTGCTCCCCGCATATGACTCTAATGTCGAGAAAAGTAAAGCATAACATATTTTCCCTCAGTTTTTCATGATTTGAGAATTGCCCTCAAAGTCTTCTTAATACATTTATGTGATCTTATAGATCTCTATTCTTAATAAGAATCCTATTATAAAATTACCTAAGATATTTAGATCTATAGACATAATTCTAATCACACACATACAAATAGATAAATACATAGTTACACATAAACTGGTATACTGAACCTAATAACAAATTTGTATATCATGAGTAATCAGTGGAAAAGGAAATAAAAGATTTAGTAGCCAACTACGACCATAAAATGATTAAAAGAAGCATGACCAGGAATTAGCATAGCATACAAATATAAACTTTCAGATTCGATCTAAAACAGTCATGTTTATTTAATAATATCTACTAAATAAATAAAATCATGAAGCTCGAGACCAGAACAAAAATTAATCGTAAACACGACTAGTTTATGGGACTGGCCTTTCTTCCCAACTTTCTGCTTTGCCCTCATGGTACTTTCCTGCAATAAGAAGTCAAGAAATTAAAGTGACAAAAAGAGAGCAAGAATATATTAAACTAGATATTCTATATGCTGAAGAATGTAGGCAACAGAAAATAAAAGAAAGCAGACATACATTGAAGCGCTTTAGTAAATCCTTGGCTTGAGCAGCATCAGCTTCCTCTGTTATTTCTCTACATAAAACAAACATAAATTTTGACTGCAACACAGATTCTGAACTATTGGAGGTGCTACTAAATTTGAAAGTGATGTGCTTACGCTTTGACTTCAGGTTTTGGCATTCGACGAGGAGGTGCTTTTGGAGCAAATTTCATCTGCAGCAGGCAATTCCATCAGAGCAAAACAAAAAAACTCTTCAAAAAAATAGACAAGACGGGAAAGCCAAAAAGGACCTTCCGTTGAGCAGTTGTATTGTTCTTGGGCGGATCTTGCTCCATGACTATCAATTGTTGAACCTTCGTCTAGATCTGAGAAGACAAAATAATGACCAGTGACTAATTATACATGCACAAATCCTACCGTGTCCTGCTCTTAAAATAGCTTATTCAGTCTAGTCATATTGCATTGTGAACCCAACTTAGATAACACAACGATTAGGATAACATCGTTCGTAAGGAAGATGAAGGTCGTTGTATTATTGCCAAATGCCACGTGATATATAATGCATGAACTTTCACTACTTCAGTTGTGCACCTTTAAGTGAAAGAAGTTTACATTTAAGCAATGTTTTAAAAGGCTTTTGAGGCTTACACCTTGAGGCCCGCCTCGAGGCAAGGCTCTAACTTTTAGCCTCAAGTCTTACGCCTTCTTTGGACTATAAGAGGCTTATGCCTCGCATAGAAGAGGCTTACGCCTCTTTGAAAACGCACTGAGGCTTAAAGTATACGYCTCGTGTAATGATTACAAKAATACTATTAATTTTTCCAATTCCTAAAAAATATCAAGGTTTTTTTTGTATGGAATCCTAAGCAGGAGTTGTAACAATTCAATCTATTACTACTTTTACTACCTAGACTTTAAAAATATTGAAAGACAACAATTTATAGAATAAGTAAGTTCTATTGGTGATAATAGTAGTGATGTTATGATGTTTTTTTAGAATTTTTTTTGAGTGACAAGTAACAAGTGGATATTTTGATAATTTTATATAACTATTATGTTTGGTAATACTTGACCACACAAATTTAGGATATGTTTAATTCTTTTAATTAAAATTGAGGCTTACGCCTCGTACCGCCTTGAGGCTTACGCCTCGCCTTTTCAAGAGAAAAAGCCTCGAGGCCGCCTCTAGCCTTTTAAAACATTGCATTTAAGGAACAATTCGCTTCGAGCATACTTGGTAAAACATTCCTAAACCATATTTTTGAGCTATAAATTAAAATTCACTACATAAAAGCCATTTGAATAGTGGCCACGCATAAAAGATCATCCACAAAAGTCTGCTATTTGCAACTTCAATCAATAAAAATATGAGGAGCACAAACAGGTTTTTTTCCCTTCTTAAATCAAGATTTAGAATGTTGAACCCGAAAGGCGTCTAGTTGAATTGACAACAATTGATTTCGATTAAATACAAGGACATTCTCATAATCCAGGTTACTCGAAGGTTTCAAAAGAATCAACGAGAGTTGCACAATATCCCATTCTGACTATGGAATATGACACTCCATTGGAGAGGGAAAAAAAATACCATATTGTTGGCCTTACTAACTTGGACGGAGCAAATGCAGGCAACGCAATTTGGTAAAAGTGGAGATTAAATCACAAAGTAGAGGCCAGAGTCATGGAAAATTTAATATGCATACAGGACTTAGCAGCGCAATCCTGAATGAAAGCGATCCCGAATAGCAGAGCAGTAGCGAGCGATATATTGAATCGGCCGATGAACTTGACGATAGTGAGAAAAATGCTCGTTTACAGCATGATGTGATACAGTCACAGAGATGCTGCGATAGGAACGATGAAGAAAGAAGAAGAGTTTGAGAAGAAAAAAAATGGCGGCAGAAGGTTTTGCCTGTTCTGATAGTGAATGAGACGCAGCGCAACTGCAATTTTACGTGATGGAGGTGGCCGCTTACGAAATTAATAACCGGTATACATTAGTGTTACAAAACCTAGGGATTTTATATTGCTAATTTTAAAATTGGGAGAAAATTGCACAAACCACCTTTAATAGGGATTTTCTTTTAATAATGTTTTTTCAGTACAAGCGGGTGGGTTCGGCTTCTTAATTAATAATGTTTTATTTTAAATTTATTTCAAAAAATATATCATTATGTACCAAACTATTTTCAAGAATGTTAGCTTGAAAAATTTGAAGTGACCTCAGACACTTCATGCTTCTTTAGTGGCGTATTGTGTGTTTTTTTTTTTCGCAAATAAAGATATATATCAAAATTATACATAATTATTGCTTTGCTACTGCCGCTGTACATCTACTTTTTAATTTCTAAATCTTGGTTGAAATTTCTATTATATCACTTCTTATTTTATTTTGTATTCAGAATGTTATGTTTGAATTATTTTATTTCTTTTAACAAATTTAATTAAATTAATTTTGTAAGTTTCTATTATATCACTTCTTATTTTATTTTTTATTCAATAGAATGTTATATTTGAATTATTTTACTTTTTAACATATTTAAATAAATTAAATTTGTGTTCAATTTTGACACATGTCATCTCTTACCATAATTAAAAAAAAATGGTACCTTGTAAGTGGGAAAGTGTGAAACATGCACACGCACGCGCACATGCACACGTACACGCACACTCACACGGAATCTCAGATTCCCACAAAACAAACGATCGGTCCCTAAATAGTTGTTGTAATTGTACCCAAAATTTTATATGATATCAATAAAACCCTGAAACTTTCCTAAACGAACAAATTTACATCCTCAACTTGTAATAATACAGGTTAAAACAAATTGATGGTACAACATCAAGAAAATATAATTCCTCAAAAAAAAAAAGAAAACATCAAGAAAATAGAAGCAACAGGAAGCGATGGCTTTGTAACTGATGATGTACGGATAAGTTATTTTGAGTGGAACGAGTGGAATTTTGTACATAGATCCAATTTCTTAAATTTGAGAGTTTAATTTTTAATTTTTAAATTTTCTCAATTATAAAAAAAAAAGTTTAGTTTTTACTATTACAAGTTGAGATATATTTTTTAAACTTTTAAATTTTTACAATTGAATAGACGTAACTGACTATAGAAGGAAGGAAAAAAAAAAGGTGTACATGGAGTATCCAAATTAGTTTGGATAAGACATTGACTAATGTCACAAACAACCATCTAACCTACTATATTTAGCCACTAACAAAAATCACACTATATTAAACTAATTATAGGTTGGTGGACACTATAGTTTTAATTAATCATCTCTAAAATTTTAAGAAATATTATTTTAAATCCATTGTTATAAATACATGCATTCAATAATTAAAAGAAAAGACAGAGGACCTGTACAATATAGGGGTGCAATTTTTGTTGGAAATAACGAGCTTAAGAAACTATTAATCATAACTTATATTGACTTTTTTTTTGTTTGATGAAAAGCTACGTTGAATCGGATGAAAGTGAAAGTCAACAGTACAAAATTGACTGCAATTTAAAAATAATAAGACAACAAAGAAAAGTATGTCATATTGTATTATTATTTGTTATATCGGTCAATGTTCGGAACAACTTACATGCACTTTGATTAATTTTATCGGACAACCACCTGTCCCTATCATACTTGATGACGGAAAACACATAGGAATTACCAATTCCTAAAGTCAGTGACTATGATATGTAAAATAAAAAAGAGTGAATGATAATTAGAGATTTAGTATTTTCACGTATACCTCCTCCTCATACTTGAAAAAAAAATATTCAAGTAGGGAAATAAATAAATCCAAACACACTTAAAAAAAAACATAATTATGTTTTATTTGAATCAAATAAAAAGTTGTAACATTTTAAAAAATACATATCAAATTTACGTGATGAATTGAAAAGAAAATAAATTAAATCCCCATATTCCCTACTAAAAAAAATGAAA
>NW_019104534.1:733670-766128 GCF_001995035.1 Momordica charantia | reverse complement strand
TCCGGGCCTTTCTCCCCCTCCTCCGCTTGCCCTGCGTCGTCATTTATGGCTTGTGTGTACATACCAGTGCAGAACTCGGAGGAGGAGGTCAGGGTAGCTCTCGACCAGCTCCCCAGGGACGCTTCTGATATTCTTGACATACTCAAGGCCGAGCAAGCTCCGTTGGATCTCTGGCTAATCATCGCGGTTTGTTCTACTCTCTAAAGCGGAAATGTGATGCACCTTTATGCTTGATTTCACTTTTCGCCCGTAGCTCATCTTCTGTCGCCAATTTTGTCTTATGAATTGTGCTTGGTTTCAATTTAGTTGAGTAATCGGAATGCGTAATGGATGAAGTTGATACAGTATCATGCTTGTATTTTATTAATAATTACAAACCAAGCAAGGGGGTGGCGGAATTATGCGTGTGTGTTCCTTTTATTTTTTTTGGAAAATTTTATGTAACGAACTTCTGAGAAGTTATTGATTATGAAAGTAGAAGTTGGACCAGCTTTTCAACTTCAATTTGCTTATGAATGAAAAAGATGATTGATGGAGTGCTTTGGATTTACAGTTGAGTAAAATCCAATTGAGTAAACTGCGTGAAGTAGAGTGTCATAAGTTACGACTTCTCATAATTTGTCGGAACTTCTACATGACAGAAAAATCAGAAGTGCTATTAAGTTTTGCTTATTATTCCAAGTTTAGGAGTATTTGGCGATTATGCACGCTTAAAGATGAGCTTAGCTCAATCGGTAGCATAGATATGTAAAACCATTGCCAATACGGATGTAGCTTTTTTTGGCAAAGGTTATTTCGGATTTTACGTAGTGTTCCTGGCCAATATATTGGAGGATTTAATACAAACTTCATGTCACTAGGTTCTTTATGATCATTTGAATCTGCAGCTGAATGATTTTTTACAATGTATTCTGTCAGTTGTTCATTCCACCAACTGCCAAATTATCCTTCTCTTAAGATTTATTTATTTATATTTTATTTTTTCATTGCGAACTATATCAAACAGTTGGGAACATCATGCAATTTTTAGGGCGTATCTAATTTATAGTTAAAACCGATTTCCCATAATTTTCTTTGCCTCCATCTTGTGCTGTCACAATGACGATGTTATAATGAGACAATTGTTGCTTCGAGATCTATTGTTAACTTAGACCATCAAACCAAGTTCATGCCTTTTGCGACGATCATTTTTTTAATATAATATTTTTAAGTACATATTTCTTGTGGTCGATGCATCGTGTTTTCTGCTTTTGTCATTTGCTACATCCATGTCTGAGTTTCCATGTATCATTTCCTCAACACATTGCAGAGGGAGTACTTTAAGCAAGGAAAACTGGAACAATTCCGCCAAATTCTGGAGGAGGGGTCTAGTCCAGGTATTGGCTTCTTTTGAAATGTTGGACTTTTTAGATTAATTTTCTTCTTTATTTTCTGTCTCTGAGTAAATGTAATACCTTTCTCAGTTGAATAGAATAAATAAGCCCATATATATATATAGGTATATAATTTTCTAATCTTAACTCAATCTTCTGAAACTCTTTTGTTGCAGAAATTGATGAGTACTATGCGGACGTTAGATATGAAAGAATTGCAATCTTAAATGCCCTGGGTGCTTACTACAGCTATCTTGGAAAAATTGAGACGAAACAACGAGAAAAAGAGGAACATTTCATTTTGGCTACGCAATATTACAACAAAGCATCAAGAATTGATATGCATGAGCCCTCAACTTGGGTAGGAAAAGGTAAAAATTTTATAATTTTAATTATTGTTTTAAATTTCAAATTTATGTTAGGACGTTAAAATTAAATAAAATTGATAATTTTTTGCTAACTGTTTTAAATTGCTTATGCACTTCCTTTGATTATGTCATTTTGAATATTATTTGAAGCATGGTTGAAACTAAAATGCCCGCAATGTTCACAGGTCAACTTTTATTGACTAAAGGGGAAGTAGAACAGGCATTTGCTGCATTCAAGATTGTTTTAGATGGAGATCGTGACAATGTTCCTGCTCTTCTAGGTCAGGTATAAGGGAAATCTTTCACCTGACCATCAGTTAACCGATATTTGGTAACTGGAGATCATGGAAAAAAGATGCCATCTATAAGGCGATAACCTTTTTGGTCCCTTAATAATAAATTACTTCTTTTACTGATCCTTCATTTTGGTGTGCTTATTTCCCGAAGGAATGGTGCAATTATATACATTCCCTTGCGGATGGAATGCACTGTCTGTCTATTTTATCTGATATTTGGAAAGAGTTGAATGTCAATTGCATAAGAATGTGCTGTACTAGATCTTATGTACCTGCTCAAAGTTCTCATTCAATAAATCTATTATATTTGATACACCTGTCGAGGTTATGTGCTTGATACTGGTCTCTGCAATCTGGTGTAGAACTGTGACTGTTATTGGATTGTTTCTTATTGAAAAGGAAAAAAAAAAGAAGGTGCAGAGCTATTACTGTTACCTCATATTTAACAATGTCTACTTAATTAATTGAGGTCCAATTCTCGAAGTTGAAACAAGACTGAATGAAGATCTATTGGTTGATGTATTCTGCTCCCCTTAATATCTTCGGCATATCTTCAGGCATGTGTTGAATTCAACCGTGGACATTATTCTGAGTCATTAGAGCTGTACAAGGTTAGTTGCCTTCTCATATCTGCAGAACAAGTGATATATAAAGACACTTTGTTATATTCTATACTTGATGGGGACCAACTTGTCCGCTTCCTTGATTACTTAACTTATTTGGAAAATGCAATTATTTCAAGCCAATTTGATGATGCCTCTGGACTTGTAACATGAATTTGTGAACAGAGGGCCCTGCAAGTGTATCCTGATTGCCCTGCTGCTGTAAGACTTGGCATAGGCCTTTGCCGCTACCAATTGAAACAATATAGGAAGGCTCAACAGGCATTTGAGAGAGTTTTGCAGGCTAGTGATATTAGTTTTTTAATCCCATTAAACTCATGCAAACTTACCTGCTTTATGTTGATGTAGGCTAAATAAATCTAAATTCTATACTTGCAGTTGGATCCAGAAAATGTTGAGGCTCTTGTTGGACTAGCAATCATTGATCTGAACACAAATGAAGGTACGTTTCAGCATGATGTCCTTTCCTTGTCGGCTTGCCATGGAAATCATTTTTACTACGAGCATATTTTTCCCATACATTTGAGTAATTCAATTGTGGTGTATATCCACCATGGCAGCTTCTCGAATTAGAAATGGGATGGAAAAGATGCAGAGGGCCTTTGAAATATACCCTTTTTGTGCAATGGCACTGAATTATTTAGCGAATCACTTTTTCTTTACCGGTCAACACTTTTTGGTGGAGCAATTGACTGAAACTGCGCTTGCAATTACCAACCATGGACCAACAAAATCTCATTCTTTCTATAACCTTGCTCGGTCGTATCATAGCAAGGTCTGGCAGCCTTCTTGATCTTATTATTTCATAACATTAAGAATTGGAGGAGAAGATGTATTTATTTAAATTTTGAACATGAAATCCTCTGTGATTTTTGTCCTGATGGTGGAATGTCTGTAGGGAGACTATGAGAAAGCTGGCTTGTACTACATGGCATCTGCAAAGGAAATTAATAAACCCCGAGAGTTCGTATTTCCTTATTATGGTAAGTTTTGGTATGTGGGATAGTTCTAGTTCTGTTAATGCCATTTATAAAAAGAAAGATTATTTCAGACCTTTTGCTCCCCTATCCTCTCTCCCTTGGGGACTCTTAATCTTAGGTACTGTTAAAATGCTACTGCTTTCGATGCTTTAATCTATTAGTTATCATGACTATTGTTATAACTAGGGTGCCTAGATCTCATCTCCTTGATTTTGTACTGTCTCTTTTGATAATGAAAGTCATGTTTTGTTATTAAAAAAAAAAAAAAAAGCTAGGGTGCCTAGGCAACAATCCTCTTCTTTGAAGTAATAAAAAATTATGTTCCAAAAGCCCTTATTTCTCTGAACAATATTTTACAAAAGCTCTAGTTCATTAAATTTTCATTTATTTTATTATTCATGCTTTATTTTTTCATATATAAAAATTTATTTATATTTTCTATTGTCAGCAGTTTGTGCCCTAGTGGGGCTTTGGCACTTAATATACCTCACGCTTTAAAAAGCACTAATTATGACTGTGAAGTGCTTTCTTTAGATGACCAACTTCATGCTTGTAGTGCTTAATTCCTATTTTCCTTTGTATTTGCTGCAGACGTACTCACAAATTACATTTCAAAGGCATTTTAATTGCTTAAGATTACAAAAGAGCATTTTGTTTAAGTGATAACAGCCCCAACAATTTCCCTATTCTGTTTAATGATATTACTATGGTGATTTGTGGTTAAATTCTATATTTCGGGTATTTTGTTTATTTGGTATAGGTTTGGGTCAGGTTCAACTGAAGATGGGAGATCTTAAAAGTGCATTATCAAACTTTGAGAGGGTTTTGGAGGTTTATCCCGACAATTGTGAGACACTGAAAGTGAGTGAGTTTAAATTAAAAGATATTTAGTTACATGTTTCAGTTCCTTTGCCCTGGGTTTTTGTATTCTAGCCTTTTTCATTAATTTTTGTCTCATTAGTTGAGTTACTGGTTCGACATAGGTACTCGGTCATATTTATGTTCAGCTCGGACAGGCTGAGAAGGCTCAAGAGTCTTTAAGGAAGGCTACAAAGATTGACCCACGTGATGCACAGGTAGACCTTAATTAAGGGGGAAGTGGGAGGCTTTATAATATCCTGATGTTCCAATTTGGCATCTCCTACTATTTATGTTGGACCTGTTTATTTGACACGATCCTTGCTTGTGCCTTGATACTGAAGTCTAATTTCTTCATTATTACTTTACATAGCTGTGAAACTTAAGATGCTAAGTGTTCCATTAACACTTCTTTTACTGTTGGCATTGACAAATTATTTCTTTTATGAGCTTGTGTGGAGAATGGTTGATCATATTATTTGACTTAATCATTAAAATATTTATCTTCTTTGAAATTATCATTAGAAATTGCCTTTGTAATTAATTAGTATTCTATTAATTACAAAGACAATTTCAGTGAATTTAATACAAAAAATTCTTGATGCCTCCTGGGTCTGGGCCTTAGGGTGGGTGCGGGTGCGGTTGCCCCAAGTATAGGGGAAAAAGCTTCAACTCCTGGGTTATCAAAATATAAAAAGTATTCTATTATCGATTAGTTGAAAAATGAGGGCAACAAAACAACTGGCTCCAACAGACATTAGATTAGGCCTGGTGCACGTTTAAGATTAAATTTTGAACTTCCTGAAGATTTTATATCTTTTTCCTAGACGAAGAGTTTTCTTTATTTTTGTAATTTTTTTGACCGAGGAAGGGGGATTAAAGCAGACCACATATTTTTTTTTTTTGTTCAGGTTCTTTGTGTTTCTCACTTGGGTGATTCTATATGTTTCCTGCAAAACCAAAATTGGAATATTGTGTATGATTTTAGTTTTCTGGTAAAATCAGCGAGAATCCACTTGTGCTAGAACGATTAACATTCCATTTTTCCTTAAGATGATGTTCTTGAACGTTTCTGCTGTACATCTTATTTTACTTTTTATAGGAGGGTATCCTTGGGACACATCATATGAATTTTATAATTTCCTGTTTTAGCAAGTACAATTTAGCCATGAATATGCACGCCCTTTCCCACTAATATGGACTTCCTACCGTTTAGTTGTTGGTACATCTAACACAGTATTAAATTGCATTACAGGCCTTTTTAGATATTGGAGAATTGTTGATTTCAACTGATGAAGGAGCTGCTTTGGACGCCTTCAAAACTGTAGGGACATTCTGTTTATTATGCAAATGGATTCTCTACATGAACGGCAATTACTTCCCAACTTGTTATTTCATATTGCTGTAATCTAATAATCTGTTTTGGTGTTGAGTGATATAACAGGCTAGCAATCTCTTAAGAAAGGGAGGCCAAGAAGTACCGATTGAAGTGCTCAACAATCTTGGAGTTCTTCACTTCGAAAGAGAGGAGTTTGAGGTTTGTATGGTTTTGGATTGAGTTTATAATTGATTACATTGAAAATAACTCTATGTCAAGTTGTAAAATGCCATCCTCTGCCATTTACTTTTGTTACTTCCTATTTTTGTCAGCTTGCTGAACGGATTTTTAGGGAGGCTTTAGGTGATGGAATATGGTCAGATTTTATTGATGGTAAAGAGAGATGCCCTGCTATTGAAGCAAGTGCGTCTGTTCTTCAATACAAGGACATGGAATTATTCTATCGTCTGGAAAGGGAAGGTCGTTCAATTGTACTGCCATGGAAGAAAGTCACATCTCTATTTAACCTAGCTCGATTATTAGAGCAACAGCATAACATTGAAGTTGCAAATGTACTCTACCGCTTGATTTTGTTTAAGGTACATATTGGTACTTACTAGATCTTTGGATAGATAATGCTAATTGCTATGATAAACAAAATTTTAGTTTCAATCTTATTTTGGTCTTTAAACTTACATATTTTATTTTGGTACTAAAATTGTCATAATTTTTTTATTTTATTTATATGATGAGAAGATATCTACCGGAATAAGTGTTTGCAGCCTCTATATGGCTCAAATTTCAAGTTATGGAATAGATAAAGATTAATAGTAAAAAGTAAAATAGTTTTTTTATGCAAATTACAAGTACTAAATTATAAACTTGAAAGTTTAGCTTATTTGAAAGTTTAGAAGCTAAAATAAAATTAGTATGGAAATTTAGGGATTAAAATAAATAAAATAATTCTATTTCAGTCACTGAAATTTTAAGTTCAATATGGGCCCTATCCTTTTCTAAATCTTAGTTGGTGGGCAGAAGGTGTGTGCTAAAAATTCCTGGAAGGCTATTTCTTATAGTCTTCTAGTTTTCCGTTTTTGCCTTTTATTCCCTCGTCTTTACCACCTTTCATATCCGGGGGGGGCGGGGTTCCGGTTTGGTCCCCGAGCCCTTTTTGAGGGGTTTTTGTACTTCTTTTTTCCATCCATTGAGTTCTCCTTCTATTCCCCCTTCGGCCCTATTATTTGCCTTTTAGAAGGTCAAAATTCCAAAGAAAATTAAATTCTTTGGATGGTAGGTCTTACATGGGAAATTCAACCGTTCTTTCTTTTTGGGCCTGCAGTGGTGTGTGCTTTGCAGAGGAGTTTCGGAGGATCTAGATCACATCCTATGGTTCTTCTGTCAATTTGCACGGGATTTATGGGATCTTTTTTGGAGTGCTTTGAGGTGTCGTTGGCTCGTAATAGGGATTGTCAGGCGATGTTGGAGGAGATGTTATTGTTACCCCCCTTGGGTAATAGGGGTAGTTTCTTGTGGCTGGCTTCTTTCTTTGCTACTTTGTCAGAAATTGGTTGGAGAGAAACAATATATCTTTTAGGGGTAGAGGCATCTAGGGAGTGTGTTTGGGAGCTTATTAGGTTTAATACTCTTCCCTGTGGGGATTGATTTCCAAGGGTTTTTGTAATTATCAGTTAAGTATTATTTTTTTGGATGAGAGACCCTTTATCTTGGAGGCGTTCTCTGGTCGGGCTGTTTTTTGTATGCTCTTGTATATATTTTTTCATTTCTCTCGATGAAAGCTAAAAAAATATTTAAATATGAAATTTTACTTCCATCTTAACCTATTTGGTCTCAAGGATTCAAAATATATTTTTTTTTAAAATATAATATTTACAACTAAAAGTGTTGCAGTATCAGGGTTACTAATAGATGTTATTTTTAAAATGTGATGTAGATTTCTGGACTGCTTGTATAAACTAATGTGTGTGGCTGTTGAAGGATATATGCATCATGTATCTCACCTGCATTGCTACCATGTAGATATGCATAGAAATATTATATGAAGAACTTTAGGAACTGGTTTTCTTAATTACTGTAACTATCTTGTTCTCATTTGAAAAACAGGGATTACAGGCATCCGTTTGTGTTAGATTTTTATGTTGGAAGGTTATAAGAAGGTCTTGAAATGCTTTCAAGTCGTTGCTGTTCTAGTTCTCTAATGAGTTTGAAGCAAAAACCCCTTCTTGTTTTAAATGTCTCTCTTAATCTTCTATTCTCCCGCTTGATATAGAATGACTTGTCCTGATCTAATGAGGATATAAATCTATACTTCGTTGTGCTTTAAGGTTTGATAGATGTGTTTTTAATAACTAGTTTGCCCTTAAAAATTTGCATTAGCAATCAATATTTGATAGTGATGAGTTTTCCTTAATCAACTTGGTGAATCTTTCAGATACGCAGTTGAAACTAGCAACCCATGTATGGGGTTCATTATCGCACTTTGGTTTTAACACTTCATTTCTTGGTCACAGTATCCAGACTATGTAGATGCTTACCTGAGGCTTGCATCCATTGCAAAAGCTCGGAATTATGTTCAATTAAGCATTGAATTGGTTTGTTAATTCTTCCAACACACCTGCTCCAATTTCTATCTTGAAATGAATCTTGTATTGTCAATAATGTTTTTCTTTCACAGGTTAACGATGCTCTGAAGGTGAATGAGAAGTGCTCAAATGCATTGTCTATGCTAGGTGAGCTCGAGTTGAAAAATGATGACTGGGTTAGAGCAAAAGAAACATTCCGGGCTGCAGGTGAAGCCACTGATGGAAAGGATTCTTATGCTACTCTTTCTTTGGTGAGTTACTTTTCATTTTGCATATTCATTTTAGTTCTTGTAAAATATTATTATTTTTATTCTAAAGAATTTATTGATTCTGGGAATGACCAACAACCTGTCTCTCTGTAAATTATATTTACATCACTCCTTGAATTGTTATACAAAGCATCTTGTTGATGTTTTGAAATTAAGCATTTTGTTGATGTTTTGAAATTACTTTTCACCATTGTTATCTTTTTCTCCCATTTGAACATAATTTTTATTTTATTTATTTATTCTTTGAACCTTGGCAAGGGGAACTGGAACTACTTTGCTGCACTTCGAAATGAGAAAAGAAATCCCAAGTTGGAGGCTACACATTTGGAAAAATCCAAAGAACTATACACAAGGGTATGTTTTTGTGACTTTTCTTTTCTACTCCCTGTCTGACTCTTCATTTTGTCAATTAGGTCCCGATGATTGCTTCAATATCCACACATGGTCAAATGTTTATGCTGACATTCTGATTAAATTTGAATAATTCTGATCTATCAATGTTGATGGAGTGAAGTTCGTGCTTATTAAATCATTTACTGCAGCCTTCCTGATTAAAAAAATAATTCAGTGTACTTGTTTAAACGAGTGGTAATAAATGTAGTGCTTTCTATTAAAAAGCGACCGTACAATATTACATAAAAGACTTTTTAATACACGTTCTTGCTCTATATGAGATTTTCGATGCCTTATTTTGAACAAAGAAAGAAGTTAAAATATTTATTCAGTGGCGCTCATATGTTGTTAAATCTTCCGTTTCTGCCTCATTGTAAATTGTGACTATTGTCTTGCGTTTTGTCTTTAAAATTGCAGTTTAATGGTTGATATTTGTTCTTCAATTGAACAGGTTCTAGTACAACATCCTGCTAATTTGTATGCTGCTAATGGAGCTGGGGTAATTTTGGCTGAAAAAGGTCAATTTGATGTTTCAAAAGATATTTTTACACAGGTGAGCACTTCTATCATTACTTCATACTAGAACCTTTCAGAACCTGTATAATGTAAAATAAAGATTATTAGCACGTTTTGCTAACTTTTCAGTTGTTGTAGGTCCAAGAAGCTGCAAGTGGGAACATTTTTGTCCAGATGCCAGATGTGTGGATCAATTTGGCACATGTCTATTTTGCTCAAGGAAATTTTTCATTAGCAGTTAAAATGGTATTCTATATATATCTCTTGTTGACATCGAATTATAGGTGTCCTTATATTATGAATAAAAGGCTCCTGTCGTTACTGCATTCATGAACTAATGCCAAACGTTATCTTGCAGTATCAAAATTGCCTGCGGAAGTTTTATTACAATACAGATTATCAAATTCTTCTATATCTAGCTCGTACATATTATGAAGCTGAACAGTGGCAAGACTGCAAAAAGACCCTACTGAGAGCTATCCACTTGGCACCTTCAAATTACACTTTAAGATTTGATGCAGGTGTCGCAATGCAGAAGTTTTCAGCTTCAACACTACAAAAGACAAAAAGGACGGCAGAGGAGGTTGTTTCTTGAAACTTTTGGCTTAAATATTTTTTCTGTTGAATATCTGCAGAACATTTCTTCATCTCAATAAGAAGGTTTGAAGTCAATAGTAGGTTATCTTGGAAATATGCACATCATTCTCTCAGGTTCCTGCATCATTAGTTTGAATTACTATAAACGTGATGCAATAAGCAGATGTCCCAAGATGACGTAATGGAGTTAACCCATTCTTCTCATGATCTTTTGTCCTTTTCTTTTTCTTCCCCTTTTTTGGACGTGGATGGGACAGTCCAGAAACATTTTCTTCTATAAGACGTGAGGAAACATTTCATCAATGCTGAGAGAGGTTAGATCGGGGGATAAATTTCTTCCTGGCTTCCAAAGAAGGTTTATAAAAAGAAGAATAACCTAGTAACTGGAACTATGAAATAATATGTAAGAATGTGACTAACTAAAATCATATCTACATGATTAACTGGACCAATTTTTGTTTGCATTAACCCTTGATTCGTTTTCAATTATGCTGTGGTTTCTTTTTTGGGGCTTTTGGCAGTAATTGGTCATCAGCTGATCGACACAGCTGTTGTAAGAAAAACTTAAAAAGTCTTACTACCAGAATTGTGGATTCTGAGTAGATTTCCAATTAGATGCATCTTTCACTTCAAGTACGGGTTGGGTAATGATTTCATATCAACGGAAATGTTTACAGGGTTAGCAGTCAGATTATAGAAAAAGAGACTCAGTTCTCTCTCTTTCCAATTTCAGAAAAGAGAAACCTTTCTCATACTGGACTTGATCTGAATTTAACTCTGAAGCTTTGTGAATCTGAACAATCAATTCTTATAATGTACTTGTGGGGCTCCTAGTAATAAATTAGTAATTTATTACCTGTTAGTTTTTTCGAAATTGATGATGAAAACAAGCCATCCATTCCTATCCAGAAAGAAATCTACACTCAGAAGTCAGAAACATGAGTTCTGGTGTTATAAGAAATATAACGATTTGTTATACTTCAATCAAATATTATGACTTGTTATACTTCGATATAGACTATGTATAATGCAATAAGATAGGATTTAACCATGGCTTTCTGCTTAATCATTCTTGGACAAGTTTTGAGTTGCTAGATTCTTTATTTAGCTCCTAGATTTTAAGGTATAATTGAGTTGTATGACCATTGTTGTTAAGAATTTATTATAATAATGCTTTAAGTTACAACTTAAGTTACTCCATTATGCTGCCCCAATCTTTGATCCTATATATCCTTCCCTTTTGCTTGGCTGTTGCATTGATTTTTTTTCCGATGAAATTTATTAGGTGCGTTCAACGGTAGCAGAGCTGGAAAATGCTGTTCGTGTTTTTAGTCAGTTATCTGCTGCTTCCAACCTCCACTTTCACGGGTTTGATGAGAAGAAGATTGATACTCATGTGGGTTACTGCAAGCACTTACTGGAGGCTGCAGGAGTTCACCTCAAAGCAGCCGAACATGAAGAGCAGCAGATCCGTCAAAGACAAGAACTAGCACGTCAAGTTGCATTGGCCGAGGATGCTCGTCGTAAGGCAGACGAACAAAGGAAATTTCAAGTATGCTTTGTTTTATTTCACCAGTGTTTCTAATCCTATTTTTTTAAAAAAATATTTATGTATTATAAATGATGGATTATTGCCTGATATTATTTGTGAAAACAGTTGGAGAGGAGAAAGCTGGAAGATGAGGAAAAACGGATGATGCAACAGGAGCAGCATTTTAAACGTGTGAAGGTAATTCTTTTGAATTATATACTTATATTTTTGAGTATTTGAATTACCTTTTTACCGAATTTCATAATTGTAGAACATATTGAAGATTTTTCTACATATACACTATATTAAAAGAAGAAATAGTTAAAAAAGAAATGCATTTAGAGTCTTGGTTTTTAGCTTTTGGTTGGTGTAAATGCTTTTATTCTCCAATTACAAATTATGGTCTTAACGATCTTTTGACAAACTGGAAAACCTTTTTTATCAGATTTTGGGAACCTTTCTTACCAAAACAAGAAGTATTGAAGGAATAGTATTTTAGACTCTTCTCAACATTTATTAATTTATCGTGCCAAAGCAGGATATTATGGTTTTCGTACAGGGTTAGGTAGTTTAGAGGGATAGTTGAAGCACTTTAGCTTTTCTCTGGTTTAATATTTTAGAGACTCCCTTTCATTTATTCATCGCATAATTTGCATTAGAGCAAGGATAGTTATGAGCACCCTTTCTGTTAAAAGAAGTAAATGTGATATCCTGTTGCATGTGTTTGGATGACCATCTTTTACTCCAGTGCTTTTATTTCAAATGATGTTTGCCCTCTTGGGTGTTTAAGATGTTTATCTGGGGACTCCTAGCTTGAAAGCAGTAGCTCATTCAAACTTTCTTCAGGAGCAATGGAAGAGCACCACACCTGCTAAACGAAGAGAAAGGTCAGAGATGGATGATGAAGAAGCTGGTAATAGTGAGAAGAGGAGAAGGAAAGGAGGAAAGAGGAGAAAGAAAGACAGGAAGGGGAAGTCACACTATGAGACAGAAGAGGCCGAGAATGACATGATGGATGATCAGGAACTAGACAATGAAGATAATAACACAAGTTATAGGGAGTCCCAGAGCCAAATGAATGATCAGGACGATGATGTAGAAGGGAATGATCAGGATGCTCTTGCTGAAGCCGGTCTTGAAGATTCTGATGCTGAGGATGAAGCGGTAACATCTATTTACTACTTCTTGATAATAGCTTTGAGAAAGTATGGATAACTCCAATCTGAACTCAAGTAGATTCTCTCGATACTGCCTCTTGCTATTCCACGTAATTTTTGCTATAAATTATTGAATCTAAGTTAGAGCTAATGTTGGTGTTCTTTTAACGAGAAGTTTGTAAATGTCGATCTATATTTATTTGAAGTGGTTCTCCTTTTCGTATATGAGCGAGATAATGCTTTCATATACTTTTGGGTATTTGATGGATTTGTTTGCGTCATTCCTTTGCAGGGTGTACCTTCATCCAATGCAGGCCGACGAAGGGCTACATGGTCTGAATCTGAAGACGACGGGCCTATGCATACCCATAGAGAGTCCAGAATCCAAAGAGAAAACTCTGCAGGACTAGAGGATAGTGATGGAGAAATCAGATGAGATGGCGGTAATCCAAACAAGATGCCATCATCGACTCTGAGGATTCATAACAAAATGGATCCCACCCGCTGCCCTTTCGATTAAGGTCTAAGGCAACAGCTTCACAGATTACTTCAACTACAATGGCTGCTTCCGCTGCCCTGCGTCGCGAGGCATCATCAATGTCTTGACTAAATCTTTTGTGATATAACAACCAAAAGAGAAGTAAAATTTTAGAAGATCTCTCTCATCTGATAAGCTCTCAAAGTAGTGAAATTTGTACTGTATTCATATGGTTAGAGGTTCTATAAGAAATGCAATTTAGAAAGAGGGACCGATGAATTGTGGAACAATGAAATTGCATTTCATGTTTGTTATATAATTTATTTTTCTGGTGGTTATTTACTAGAAGAAAAGATGGGTTTTCTTTTTCTGCAACAGGTTATTAAAGATTTTCGAAGGTTGCCTCCTCACTTAGTCTTTATTTATTGCTTATAAATGCAACTGAAGCCAATTTTAGCCCTCTTGTTGGAGACTACAGGGACCGTTGTTTTATGTGCCGACAACACCAACTCTGCTGCTACTCTCTGAATTTTCATTATATCGATGTCAGGTTAGTGGAAGAATAGATAATAAGCATTGTTTACTTTTTCTTACAATGCTTGCAAAATATATATTTTGTTTAAAATATGGAAATGTTCCCATTTGTATGCTAACAAATGATGATGGGTAGTAAAATTATTAACGTTGAAAGTTGAAACTATGATAAATATTTAGTTGTTTATCGCTCAGTCAACATTTTTCTTTTGGCGATGGCTGTTAATTTTTTTACTTGTAAGAGAACAAATGAAGTTGGGGGATGAGAGAAATAAAGGTGGGGAAAGTGGTATTTATTATTATTTTTTTCACTATGTAATTTGGTAATTGCTGGGAAAAGTAGAACAAAATGGGGAAAGTTGAACTTGATATCATCTTCCCTTCAATTGACACATTTAATTTAGGCAGACTATTTACGATTTTGTCCTCGAGAAAGTTTTTTTTTTGGGTAAAAAAAGGTTGAAATAACATACTTCGAATGTGCATAAATGATCCATTCAATCCAAATAAATGGAACTAGATTTGATTTCCAAGCCTAAGCAGCATTGTATAGCACACTATGAAGTGATGTAGAAAGTCAACAAGTACACAAAAAAAGATGGAACATTCGTTTAATAAACAACCCCATGGCCCAATTTAACCACACCCTACATAAGAAAAAAGAATGGGTGAAAATTCAGCAGGAAGTACATCCTTGAGAACAAAAGAAATTTCAATAAGGAACAGCTGGGGTCACCCTTGGAGATCAAGCACCGGAACAAACCGACTATGGATAAAAGCAAAAAGATTTAAAGAAAAAAAAAAGTTAAGGAGTTTTGGCATTATGGGTTTTTGGATCTGAAAATGGGGAAGTCGTTGGAAGCGGTGGGAATGGAAATTGAGAGCCGAGTGGTGGAAACTGAGCCATTATTTGACGTTTTATCATCGAAATCAAGCCATGATCCTCTTTCTTTTGGAGGCCATTCATCGAAGAATCGATGAACTGTCTTCTGTGATTCGTCTCTCTTTTGTTGCTTCAAAGGGTCTGTGAGGCTCTCATGAATCTGATAGCAAGACTGATCATTCTGCAAAGAGGAGCAGTTGTTCTGTTTTGGGTATAGAGAAGAACAACTCATTGATAGTGGTGTAAGTTGCAGAGAATCAGCCATGGATGAAGCAGAGAAATCAGTTCTCGAAGTAGTTTCAGAAGGCTCTTGTGAGAAGAAAACATGCTCATCTACATCCTCTCTTAGCCCATAAGTGTACCTACTTCTTCTTGTCAATAACAGACGATGGACAAAAATCAGGATATCAATGTGAAATATTGGAACTTCAAAGAGAAGAATAAACTACAAACCTGTAATCTGGGTTTCTATCCGAGTAAGAACCAGACTCCAGAAGCAGGAGGGTACTAGTGTCTTGGGTTGATATGGCATTTCCATTAGGAGTTAAAGATATTTGATGAGCGGGGAAGGGCCTATAGGAGAGCATGGATGAGTTGTTGGTTAGGGAAGAAAATGCTGGATTTGAGAGATGGTTTATGTCATTTGTTGCTGTTGTTTTCAAAACATCCACAGGCTTTCTTGAACGATTTTTCCCTCTGTGCATGTGCCTCTCACAGTATTTCGAATCTGGATATGCCTCTTTTGAGCATCTCCATTTCTTCCCATCAGTTCTCCTGCACCTGCCTGGTTCCGGGTCTATTTTCCTCCCCAAACTCATCTGTAAATAGTTCCATCCAACTGCATGAAACATAGAAATTTCAGAGAGAGAAAAAGAGAGAGAAATAGAGAGGTGGGTGTTGATTTACCATGCTGAGGGTGGTGGGGGAAGAGCTTAGAAGTGAAAGAAGAGTCCAAGGTACTTCTTTTAATACTGAAGAGGAGATCAGGAGGTATAGGGATGCCAGAAACCATGTATTTGAAGATGAGAGCTTGATGTTCAAGCTCCTGCCACTGGGCTGAGGTGAAGGGAAACATACTTCTGGCGCTCATACTTAAAATGGATAAACCAAGTGGATTTATCAGTTAAGAAAAACACCAAAGGAACCTCAAAGCGCAGCAACAGCAAGACAGAGCTCAAGGGAGATGATGAAACACCAGGCGGGGGAGTGGGAGGAACCTCTGTTTAGGTTATTACTAGAGCCCTCCGAGTATAGCGTAAGTCTGGTACTGTATATTTATTTCAGAGACCATTTGGGTTGCAGAATCTTCTGCAATGGATAAGCAAACTAATGGTTCTGATTATGGTGCCGCATGCCCACCCCTCTCTCTCTTCTCTCTCTCTTCTTGTCTGTTCAAGTGTTCATATTATGACTGCATCTCTCTGTAACTTCTGGTTGTGGAGGGAGACTGGCTTTTTTTTTTGCAGCTCTTGTCTCTGACACCTCTACAGAAACCCACAAACTAAAGCAGGGGGAAATAAATAACAATGTAAATACAGATTTAAGCGAATTTATTATAAAATGTGACACAAAAGAGTTGATGTCAGAAGGCAATGCCTGAGAAGAGGGAAAAAATAAAATTGTTTGTACGGTTTGAGCTTTTACTGTCTGCTTCCAACTCTTTTACTTTTCCTCAGGATTTTTGCAGACTCCTCCTTCCCAGCAACCCCCACTTACAATTTGACCTTTTTGCAATTTTGGAAATTTATAAAAATGAGTGATTCAGCAGCTCAGGTAGGGTCTTTTAAGTTCTGATAAAAACAGAAACACACCCTTCTCTTTTTATCCTTTTCCTTCTGAGTTTCAGACTGTTACTGAAATTGCTTTGTTTTATTTCCCAAGTGCTTGCTTTACTGTTCTGCGCTTCCACTTTACAGTTTACCACAGAAGTGTTACTTTTGGCTTGCTGCTCTCTGATCTCTTTAACAGGTGATCAGTTTATACATCTCTCTTTAATTTTTTATTAGTTGATTAGGGACTCTCTTCCTGTCTTCCTTCTTTTAGCACCTTTTACATTGCCAAACACTTTTGAGATATTTGGTTTACCATTTTAATAAGTTTACAGTTTGTGTAATTTTGAATTCTATAGAGGAATAGAGTATAGAAACTTATATACACGTGACTTGTATTTTGGGTCTAGATTTGTAAAAGTAAATGTCTAGCTTGGGAGGTGAGTTTAGGTAGTCCATAAGATTACTAGAGATTAGGGATAAACAGACAAACGTAAATAATAGATTCAGTTAACCCAACTTGTGAGACAAACACTCTGCAAAAATCTAAAAGTTAAAACCATCTTTTAAGTTGTTGGTCCATAGTAAATTTAATCATTTAATTGTAGTTTAAAGTGGGTAGGTTCAATTATTCATGAACTACAAACAACTTGGTTGAAGGCCGAATTCGAGTTCTCTTGATCTAGACCATATTGACTAACACTAAACCCGACCCAATAACTTTAATTTTTAAGGTGGGTTTAAGTTAAACCATGTGAGAACCATCATGGCTGATGAAGTGATCAATAAGGGCCAATATAAACATCAAAGGGTTTAGAGGGAATGAGTTCAGACTATGGGTGGCTACCTACTTGAGATATAATATCTTGTGAGTTTCTTTGTCACCCGAATGTAGTAGGTTCAGACGGTTGACTTGTGATTAGTTGAGGTACACTGTGCACGCAAGCTAGTCTGGACACACCGATATTTAAAAAAAAAATAATTAACCATGTGAGAGTGTTTAGTAGTGTGAGACGAGTGAGGTGAAATGGAAAGTGGATTTATATATATTGGGTTGGTTTGGTTTGAGGTTTGAAGTTTGAAGAAAGTTAATGTGTTTGGATGCTTGTGTTACAAGTTTGGCATTTGTTAGGGAGATGGTGGTCTCACACTGTTTCTGTGCTCAGTTGCTATCTGAATCTGAATGAATGGCAGATTCAACCACATCACATGCATAGCCTTTCAGGGTACAAAAACAGTGACCCCACCCCTTCACCCTCCACCCTCTGTTGCTTCTGAACTTTTTCCAGGTTTACTTTTCCTGTTAAAAACAATTTCCCTTTCTCTATTTCCCTTCCCTTCCCATGCCAACTCACCATCTCTCTTGTGGGGTTTTTGTTATTTTTCTTTTAACCACACTTTTCTTACTGTCCGCTATTAAATTTTTTGACAGGTGTTTGTCATCCTCATCATTGGGCTGGATGGGAATTTATCGCTACCCACTACTAAGTTTTTGACAGGTGCATTTGTCTTTTATAAAAGAAATATATTATCCCTCCTTCGGTGAAAAAGTTAGTGGTGGGTAGCAAAAAGTCATAATTGGGCTGGATAAGAATTTCTTACTGCCCGCTACTAAGTTTTTGATAGGTGCATTTATTTTTCGTAAAAGATAAATATTCTCTCATTCGGTAAAAAAGTGAGTGGTGCGTGGTAAAAAGGAAATTTATGTTGCCTAGTATGTAGGAGAGAATTGTTTGATTTTGTCTTACTTTCTAAACGAAGGTTAAAATGTACTTTTTATCTGCTTTAATTTAATCGCTATACTTCTCCGAAAGTTTATTCGTTGTTAATGAACAGTGTTAATGCAAGGTCGTCAGGTAGGCACGTCCCTCTTTGTGCATCTCGATCAATTGCTTTCTTTTCTTGCTTCCAACATACTCTACTTTCAAAGAGAAGAAATGGGGCACATCATAATATAGGCCTAATGCATTATGCATACTTCAACTTTAACTTCAACTTCCTTAGTGTAGTAGACTCCAACAAATTTCTCGGTTGGAATGGAAAGATGAGTGTTGTTCTTGCCTCCATAAAGTAGATTGGTCTCTTTGTAGCCTTTAGACATACCCCTTATGCCTGAATAAAAACTTTACCTTGTCCAAATTTCCAATGCTTAGCAATAAACACGACATTGATTTGATGATGATAATTTACATAGCATTAATGTGGTTGATGAGTTTTCAACGTCTATTAATGACATGGATCAAGTGATTAATAAAGAAGTATGAACAAGGAAATAACTTCAAAAGTGTAAGTGTTCAACGTGGGTTAATGACATGGACCAAGTGGTTATATTTTTTGGTCTATGAGATTTAGAGGTTTAGAGTTGATGTTTATTTGATTCTTGAAGTTTCAAAATTGACGCTTTTAGCTCATGAATTCGGGAAATGGTTCAAAATTGGTCTTTAAGCTCATTTGCTAATTAGTTGGCTAATTGAAAAATGATAGGGGAGTTTAGTTGCTGATTGTACTTGTTGATTTGATAAAATATATTTAATATTTCTTTTTGGTGAATTGGACTTATATCTCGATTAAGTAATTATATCTTATCACTTCTTTTTTCATAATTTAGTAGATAATAAATCTCTACTTCCTCTAAGTTCGAATCTTGATTTTTGTAATTTAATATTCTAGACAGAAGGCTAATTTATTTGAAAGTTGTGTTTATATCTAATTAAAAATTAAAACGCTATTTAAAAAACAAAGCTTTGAAGCTCAAACAATAGCTTAAGCATGCATCATTTATATTTGGAGCCAGGGCATGAATGAAATTAGAAGAAAGGTAGGAAGCGAGTTAAAAATCATACTAAGAGGTATTCGCAATGTTTTTATTAAAGTTCGTGACCTAAAAGAATTTACTTTAAAAATGTGGTATAATTCAATAATTGACACTTACTCCATCCTCCCCGCCTCAAATTTGTTGTATTAAAAAAATGTAATACAAAAATTAACGTCAAAGAAAGGAGTAGAATACTATTTAATGTTAAATTATACTCATGTTAGCACTAAACACATCACATTTCACCTTATAAAATTGGTTACTCAATTAGTCAACTTTTCTTTTCGATACTAAAATAAAAAATTTTAAGTTTATATATTTTAGATCGGTGATTCGACACATGTTATTTCAAAAGTAAGTAATAAATTAAGTTATATATTATAGATTCTTTAAGAAAATAAAAAAAAATGATATATATAATCACTTCACGATATATCATGAATTAATAATGATAGATGAAAAACTAATGAAATACACGTGAAATTAAAATACGTGTGGAAAGCCACCAGCCGTCCAATTTGAAATAAACATGTGATCATAATCATATTCATATTCAAATACTTTCAAACCCTAAGTTTGAACTGGACCCACAATCTACAAAATCAAGGAGCATCGGACGGCGATTACTCGTTCACGTAGTGCTTTATTGTAGATCCGGATGCAGCTGATCATTACCTCCGTCGCCGACCAGTCCCCTGAAGCATTTCATTTTCAATTAAAATTCCTTGATCAGATTCTCTCCACTCAAATTCGCCGGCTATTTAAAAACAAAAAAGCTCTCGAAAACTTCACCAAACTCCGATCAATCCTTCGAAATCAGAACTAATGGCTGAATCTCCGGCGGGAAATGGAAGCGCGACGCTGTTCTCTCCGTACAGGATGAGCAAGTTCAATCTCTCTCACAGGTAGGTTTAGTTTAGTACTCTTTTTTTTTTTTCTTTTTCTGATTGATCCTCTGTTTTCGATCTTCGAAATCGATTTCCGAGGGCTCGATTTTTTCTTAGGTTTGATTTGAATGGCTTTGAATCGATTACTGATGTGTGTTTTGGGGATCTGGCGAGGGATTTCGCAGGGTGGTGCTTGCGCCGATGACGAGGTGCAGAGCTTTGAACGGGATTCCGGGGCCGGCGCTGGCCGAGTATTACAGGCAGAGGTCGACCGACGGCGGATTTCTGATCAGCGAGGGCACTTCGATATCCGCCACGGCCGCCGGGTAATTTCGGGAATTTGATCATTCGTAGGGCTATTTTGGTAAATTATGGATGGGGAGCAATTATTATGTGACCGTGGCGTGCTTAGGTGGGGAATGATGGTTCGCCATGTTGGAGTTAGTGTTCTTTGGGTCCCACAACTTTGCTGCACACATCGATAGTTGAGATTTATAAGAAGGGTTAATTTGGTAAATTACACCATTGCATTTGACAGAACCTTAAGGAAATGCAAATATTCGAATGTTAAATCTGTGGTTTGCAAAAATAGCCTTTTTTTTTATTAATAACTAAATTTATGAGAATTGAACAATGATCATAATCGTTAAATCAAATTTACTTTAAATTACTATTTTTAAAATTTTAATTTTTAGTAAACTTATTATAAGGTGGCCGATAATTATTTTAACCTGATTCGATAACGATTTCGTTTTTTAAAAATTTTTCTTGGTTCCAAAAATAGATTTAAATTCTTAGTCAAATTCCAAAATAGAAAAAGTTTTTAAAAACTATTTAAAAAAAACTAGATAATAAAACAGAAAAAATACTGGAATGGGAGTAGTGTTCTTGTTTATGAGCTAAATTTTGAAAAATAGAATACCAAAAACAAAATATTTAGCCTTAAATATCGTCCTCATATTATCTCTAGTTTATCTTAATCTATTCTATTTTTAACTCTTTTTCCTCTCTAAAAATTGAAAAAGACTGTATATTCTCTTAAAATAATCGGAGAAACATCTTTTTCTCACGAAAAGAAAAACATTGCACATTGCTGTGCTATTTTCCATTGCTCATGATTTGATAGGAATTTTGTAGATTAATTTGAATTAAAAAGTTGTCAAGTGGGCTCCAGCATATTTGGTTGGGTGTATTTATTTTATTGATGTGTATGGTAATATCAGTCTTCTGCATTTATTAATGTGACAGTAATATTAGAGTCTCTTGCATTTATTGATGTGCGTAGTAATATAAACACAGTTTTTTTTTTATATATATAATATAAACAAAC
Organism: Momordica charantia; assembly: GCF_001995035.1. The sequence goes on along the minus strand of NW_019104534.1, from coordinate 744,553 downwards.
CAATAGAAATGGTCTAGTAGGGGCCCTTAGCATAAAAAACCAACTTTTTGTTCCTAGTTGAAAGAAATTTATATCTTGGCTATACTGCAATAATGGAATGACTTTTGGTACTGACAGTGTACTAAAGTTTTTTAAATTTTAAAATGTATTTTTGGCCATATAGCCAAACTGAAAAGTGCTTTGACAATTTAAATACACTTTTTATAATTTAAAAAGTGTTGGATTCACTTTGACATATTTTTCCATATATGTATCATATTTTTACTGGATACAAAATGTTGATTGGGTCCCATATTTGTATTAGATATAGTAGAAATACATCGTTGGGAGCTTTCAAATACATATTTATAGTTTTTATTTGTATTTGCATTTTTAATATTGGATCACAAACATGGAATGAGAATTTCAACGGTTGATTTGTTAGAGGAGGTAGAAATACCTTAATAATCACTCAACTAAATATAAGTTTGACATACATTTTCTTTTGTTTAACGTCACATTTAATCTTTGAATATAACTTGGGTTTCATCATCAAAAAGGAAGGGGAGAGAGAGTTAGAGTTTCTTTTGAAGTTATGGTAGCTACGCTCTTAAGCAACTGAGCTTTATTATTTCAGCTGTCACTATTGGATATTTAGAAACATTAAGTGGATCATTTCCAAACATATGAAATCTTTTATAAAAAGGCTCAATATATAAAGAGCGCTTTTTAAATATCGACTCATAGAAGCCCTCAAGGATCAGTTTGGTTGGCAAAGGCTTGAGGTCTCTTAGTCATACTGGCTTAGAGCTCTCAAGTTCGGACCTTCGGTAAACTTAATACCAAATACCTTGATGTTTTAAGGGTTTGGCCCTTGGGGCGGGCATATATATATATATATTTTTTTGTAGAATGGGTGGTGAACTTCAGCAACAGAGCTACCTTCCAACTTCAACTTTCATGGCATGGGGCTTGTTTAGGAATGATTTTGGTTTAATGATTTTTTGGCAATGATATAGAATACAAATATAAAAGCTCTTCGGTCAATCACCTGGAAGGTGATTTTTGGTCCATTGGTTTCTCAAGAATCACTTGAAAATTGATTCGGCGATTCTAAAATTACTTTTAAACCAAACGTTTATCATTCAAAACCACCCCTTATTATATGAAAATCACGTTTAGAAGCGTGAAACCACTCCCAAAGTATGCTGAAATGAACTGGAAACTTGGTAGGTTCCCACATGTTCCTGGAATTTACACTGAAGGACAGGTGGAAGCATGGAAGCCAGTGGTGGATGCTGTTCATGCCAAAGGCAGCATTATTTTCTGTCAACTCTGGCACGTCGGCCGTGCTTCACATCAAGGTATTTACTTTCCCACCAACCATCGAATTCCACAATCAATGTTAACATTAACGTTAATGTTATCTTCTCCCTCATTTTCTGACCATTCTGAATGAAAATAGTTTATCAACCTGGTGGGATGTCTCCCATCTCGTCTACAAGCAGGCCCATATCGAAGAGGTGGAGAATTCTGCTTCCAGATGGCTCCTATGGCATTTATCCAAACTCACGAGCTTTAGGAACTTATGAAATCGAGGCGGTGGTCGAGCATTATCGGCAGGCTGCATTGAATGCCATTCAAGCAGGTAATTAACTTCACAACCTCTGCATATATTTGTTAAGAATCATTTTGAATTTTCTGACTTATCAGCTCACTTAGAGGAAATCTTTGAACTCACATTCTGCAACATTATTTTTTTCTGTTCTATAGTGGTAGTTTGGACTCTAGGTTAGATTCAAGTTTTTGAGTTTTGTAACAGTGAAGTAGTTGATTTCAACGTAACTCAAATAGTAAGATACTATTATTTCTCTTTTATAGGTTCTGAGTCCCCTGCCCATTTTTGTAATGTACTACTAGAAGAAAAGGTTCAATTACAAGTTTGTCCATAAATTTAAGGATCTTGTCTATTCATTTTCTAAATTTTAATATTGTGTTTAATACGTCAAGTCATCTAACTTTCAATTTACCCAATCTCTCTAAATTTGGAAAAGTACCTCATGAGTCAGTATCTATCAGACACAAAATTGAAAGTTTAAGGACGTAGTCTACGTTAAAAGTTCAGGAGCCTATTAGACACCACCCTAAAAAATTAGGGGCTAAGCTTATCATTTAACACAAAAATTAACGATTTAACAATATACATTTTAAACAAATACAAGGAAGTAAAAACAGGAACGGTATACATTTAGATGGATCAACAGCTGTTGGATTTTGCATCGTTACGTTATTTATATTACAAATCTGCTTAGCAATCCATCAAAGAAAAAATGCCTTACAGTTAATAATGTGAGATAAATTTAACATTAGTTTCATGCCTGTTATGACGAATAGGCTTCGATGGGATTGAGATCCATTCAGCCCATGGCTACCTCCTTGACCAATTCTTGAAGGATGGTATAAATGATAGAACCGATCAGTTTGGAGGATCTCTCACAAACAGGTCTAGATTCCTATTGAAGGTAGTTCGAGCGGTGGTTTCTGCCATCGGAGTGTATAGAGTCGGTGTCAGAATTTCCCCAGCGATCGACCACCTCGACGCAATGGACTCCAATCCTCTCAAGCTAGGACTACACGTTGTAGATCAACTCAACAAACTACAACAAGAAGTTGGTGCAAAGCTCAGTTATCTCCACGTGACGCAACCGCGGTACACAGCCTACGGCCAAACCGAGTCTGGCAGGCCCGGGAGCGAAGATGAGGAAGCTGAGTTTATGAGGACACTGAGAAGAGCTTATCAAGGAACATTCATTTGCAGCGGCGGGTTCACCCGGGAACTGGGAATGCAGGCAGTCGAGAGCGGAGACGCCGACTTGGTGTCGTATGGCAGGCTTTTCATTGCCAACCCTGACTTAGCTTTGAGATTTAAGGTGAATGCACCATTGAATAAGTATGTTAGGAAGACTTTCTATACACAAGATCCTGTTGTTGGCTACACAGACTACCCATTTCTGAGCAGCTCAAGTGGTGGAGAAGGCCCTCTTTCTCGCCTTTAATTGGAAGTCTTTTGAGCAGAAGATTGCTCAAGTAAGTTCTTATTTTTGCTCATTTTTTAGTGAAGAAAGTATCTTCATGATCCTCAAAAGTGTTTAGAGAGAATTTGATGCTAAGTTGGGTACTGCATAATTGCGTATATAGTTATTTCAATAGTAATTGTAAGTGTTTAGAGAGAATTTGATGCCAAGGTGGGTAGTGCATAATTTTGTACACAGTTATTTCAATAGTATTTTGGCCTTGTTTGAGAACGATTTTGTTTTAAGTTTTCTATTTTAAAAAATTATACATATTTTCTCATTATTTTTTAAAATTTTCACCTTTCCTCACAATACATATGAATTTTTAGCCAAATTCAATTTTTTTTWAAAAAAAAAACTATTGATTTCCAAAATTTGGCGGCTTAGATTTTGAATTAATAAGATAAAGTATTACATAGGTGGGAGTGGTTACCAGCTTAATTTAAAAATAATGAAAATAAAAAATAAAATGGTTATAAATAAGGGCCTTTAACTAATTATGTGGATAGAATTGTACTATTTAGTCAAAAGAAAATGGATATATGGAAGTCTTGCCGGTTATGGATGTGGCTAGATATAGATTTCATTTCAGGTTGTAATACATGAAAATTTCTTCAAATTAAGATATTTATATGTTTATTTAAGATAATCATTGTTTAGAGTTTAAGATTAAAATACTATTTTGATTCCGATACTTTAAACTTTGAATCATTTTGATCTTATATTTTCACAATGTTTATTTTTGTTTATGTACTTTTAACTTCGGTTTATTTTAGTTCATGTAGTTTCAAAATGTTTATTTTGAATATTGTATTTCAAAATATAACAATTTTGGTCCCTTAATTTCGTTTTTTCTACGACATTACACTCAATATATTTATTGAAACGTGAGTTTTTTTGTTATGTGTAGAATTTGTTTTAAAATTTTGAAAATAAAGACGTAAATGGTCCTATTTTGAAAATATAGGGGCGAAAAGGGATATGTTACCAAAATGAACCAAAACTCAAGTAACTGGAGTATTCCATTCTAGTTAAATTATCAATATTCTATGCTTTTGAGGTTTCTCATCCTCATTGAATAGACTTTCTATGAAGCCTTCAAGAAAAATATATGGCTTCTTTGGTGTCCTCTTACCAGAGGTGATATGCCCCATAAATTTTCTGTTGTACTCCACTGTAATATTTTCGGTCTCGTGGCGTTATCATCCCCACAGTCACATCTTCCACCGTTACCTTATTGATCGCTATCCACCATCACATCAAACAAGTTGTAATAATTCAAATTTCCGCCAAAGTGAACATAGGTCAGCGGTAATTGACATCTTTCTCCAACCATGAAGTGGTGAGTTCGAATCTTCACCCCACATGTTGTACTAAAACAAAAATTCAAATTCCCATCACAAGCCACCGGCTTTGTACAGAGTTTTAATCTTGAATATACAGAGTAAGAAAAAAATAAAAAAATTTACTAGTATAGAGTTTTAATCTTGATTTATTTATAGAAAATTAAAATATGACAAGATTAATTTTATTTGGATATTGCAAGATCCGATCATTTGAGTATGATTTTTTTATACATAAAAATAAGATTTGAAATTTCATTATATTTCATGTGATCAATTCGTTTGAGACTCTTAATGATATGCTTAATTAATATGTAAATAATGATATGCTTAATTAATAGATCTTAACAAAGTTTTTAAAGGAAGATTTTAATTGAAATTTTTTAATAATAAAATTGAGAGTGGTAGAAGATTAATGACAAAATTTAAAATTGCTTTAAAGGATTAGAATTTATTTTTATATTTAGACTTGATTCATAGAGGTAGACATTATTTTAATAACCACGTATTATGTATCACATGCATATAAATTATGAAAATACGAAATTAAAATATGTTGGATAATTTTACTTGTTCATGTCAATTTAAGTATCACTTAACTAGTTAAGGTATTATACTTCGATGAAAAGATGGGAAGATTATATTTCCAAACTGAGAAAAAATGTTTTATTTATTTTTTATTTTTTATCCCCCGTCAAGCTCACCAAAAAGAGAAAAAAGAAAAGTCAAATAACCAATTACTACTAAAAGTTTGACTTTTGCAAACACCTGAGTTCTTATTTTAGATGACGTATATAAAGTATGAGTAAAAGTTTAATTTTTATTTTAAATATATAAATTTTTAAACATTTTTTATCGCTATAAAGCACGAAGCTTTATAAATTTTCTTTAACTTTGAATGGTATAAACTACCAAAAATAACCTAAACTTTTAAATGTTGCTCTTGCAACTTTATAAACTTTGTTTCACAATTACCATATATTCCGTCAACTTTTCTAAAAGATAAAAAATAGAACCGTAGTTCAAGTGGTTAAGGTATTTATTTCTGATCAAGAAGTTTGAGTTCGAATCCCACCCTCATTGTATCAAAAAATAAATGTTTTTTTTAAACTATATTGATTAAAATTACATAATTTTTTAGGAATCGTTGGGGCTCTTCTTTACCAAATTTTAGTTGAAGATATTTAATAAAATTAAGAAAAATAACATATATTGTACAATATTATATACATTTGCCAAATAAACATGTTAAAAAGATAATCAATAAAATCACATGTTACAAATAGTTCAAACAACCATGATATGAAATTAGAAATAGGGATAAAAGAAACAAATTGTTCAAAACAACCATGATATGAAATTAGCAATAGAGATAAAAGAAGAACAAGCTAAAATAAAATAAGGGAAGAAACATATCTCGAAAATAATGTCAAAAAAATTGAACTTGCACTTGGAATATAGGTAGACAAAACAATATATGAGAAAGTTTATCAATCTACTTTATTTGATAATGATACGGAAAACTTACCGTCTTATGAACAAAACTCTGGTTTTTGTCTTCTTATTCAAATGTTACGAGTCAAATGATGAAGAAGAGAGTTGTGGTGAAAATAGTTGATATAGCAAACTTTGAGAGAGAAAATGAATAAGGAGAAAAAAATGAAGAAAATAAAATAAAAGTAACCAAAGGAAATCGAAGAAGATAAAAGAAGTTAGGTGAGTAGAAGAGAAAAAAGAAAAAAGTGGAGAACGAGTGAGATACTGTGTGATAGATTGTGAGGAAACATGAAAGTGGTGAGAGAGAATTTGTGAGAGAACGATAAAGTGACGAACCAAGAGAAAAAAAACAAAACAAAACAAACCAAAATGAAGCAAATCTTAACAGAGAGCAACAAATGAGAGTAGTAGTTTTTGTAAATTTTGATTTTTACCTAAATTATGCTAAATCAAATTTAAAACTTTTCCATATGAGTAAAATTTTGTTTTATTTTTATTGAAAAGATTTTATTTTAAGAAAACATGGAAATTCAAATTTAATAAAATAATTTTTATGATTTTGTTACTTTTTTTTATTTTATTAAAAATGATTTGATTCTAAAAATAATAATGAAATCGATATTTAAACCAAATACATTTATTATTTTTTTATTTTTTGATAAAACAAAAAAAAATATTTTCCACAAAATATAAGAACTCTATTGGAAAATTACTATAAATTAAGTAAAGAAAGAATGATGAAATAGAATACCAGACAAATTTAGGGGTGTACACCCTGAAAATGACCATCACAATTCCTCTTGATTTTGAAAACCCAGTTACATCCAACAAGTTTCTGATGAAGAGGTTGGAGAACAATATCCCAGGTATGATTTCGAATGAAGGCAGCATATTCCTCATTCATAGCTTGCCGTCAATGATCATGTCGCAAAGCCTCTTGAACATTCGGTGGTTCAACTTCTTTATAATCAACTATAAAAACTTTAGGTTTAAAAATACCACTTTTCCCTCTAGTAATCATGTGATGAGAATTACGTATAAGAGGGGTAGAGATCAACGGCTCAGAAGAAGAAGATGCAGGTAATGAAGTACCAGCGGAAGAACCATCAGATTGAGATACATCCAAGGAACCATAAGATAAAACCGGTACGCCATGTACAACAGTAGGAAGTATGGATTGTGACCCATCAATTGTAGGAGCAGACACATTATCATGAGGTACAACAGCTGGTACATCATTGAGAGATACAATAGTATTAGGAATCGTGATAGGAGCAGCAACCACGGTATTAATAGGTGCAGAATTTAAACAACCAGCAGTAGCTACAGGCAAAGAAGCAGACGCAAGTAGTGCAGATGCAGGTATAAGAGATGAGGACCGAACAGAAATGGATAAGGGAGAGGAGGACAAAGTTTGGGATACTTGTGTAGAGACACAAAAACCTTTCCTTCGAAAGAAAGACATTTATATCCTTTGTAGGTGCTGCTATAACCAAGAAAAGTACAGGGTTGAGATTGAAAATTAAGTTTATGGGAGTTGTGAGGACGCAAGCAAGGAAAACATTGACACACAAACACATTTAACCATGAATAATCAGACTTGTAGTGAAATAACTTCTCCAAAGTACTCACTCCACTAAGGACTGTTGTCGGTAACCGGTTGATAAGATATACAGATGTGGAGAATGCATCATCCCAAAAGGATAAAGGCATGGAGGATTGAGATAATAAGGTCAAACTAGTGTCAACGATGTGACGATGCTTGCGCTCAGCAATGCCATTTTGTTGAGACATGTAGGGGCAGGTAATCCTATATTCAATGCCATGTTGTTGAAGAAAAGAAGTAAATGGTTTAAACTCCCCACCCCCATCAGATTGAAAATGAAGAATAGAGCAACCAAGAAGTTTTTGAATAATAGTTTTGAACCGAAGAAAAATAGAAAACGCATTCGACTTGGATTGAAGAAAATAAATCCAAGTATAACGAGAGAAAACATCAACAAAACTAATATAGTATTTGAAGCCATTGTTAGAGGCGGTAAAAGCAGGTCCCCACAAATTAGATATAATTAATTGCAGGGGAGCTGTGTAAACAGTAGTAGAAGGAACAAAAGGAAGAGCATGAGTTTTGCCCATAGCACAAGTATTACAAAAATTCATAGACATAGAAGAAGATGTACATGGTTTGTCCAAGTTTATTATGTGTCTAACAATGGGAAGGGTCGGATGCCCAAGTCGCCTATGCCACAAATCAACAGAAGACAAAGATGCTGAATGACAAGAAGAAACAGAATATGAAACTGGAAAAGTCTGAGTAGTCAAAGCTTGAGATGCAAAGGGAGCTTAAAATAGATTGGCAGACAAAAGAGAAGAGAGTTGAAACCGGTACAATCCATCATGTAGAGTCCCTCGATTGAAGAAGTATTTGGCCAGTATGTGGATCCATTACATAGCAAAAAAGAGGATGAGATTAAAAAAATATCGAGTTATCTTTGGCAAACTGACTGACACTTATGAGGTTTTTAGTTATTTGAGGAACATGAAGTAAATTATTAAGATGAAGAATACGATTAGTAGGAGATTGAAAAGAAGAATGGCCAAAATGAAAGATGTCGAAACATGCACCATTCCCAACTTGTACTTGGTTACTGTCAAGATATTCTGTACCAACAACCAAGTTGTTGAAATTATGAGTGAGGTGATTAGTTGCACCCAAATCAGGATACCAGTTGGTATCATGATTCAAATGTAGAGTAGTAAGCAGTGCAGACATTTGAGGAGAAATTGGCCGTTTGGTACTGAGGAGAATAAGAACTAGAACCAGAGGAAGGAGGTCTTTGAACTCTTGGATCAAAATGAAAGTTGCACTTTGAAGCAGTATGACCAAATTTGCCACACAATTGGCACTGAATTCGACCTCTATTGTTCCACTATTGGCCTCCTTTATTGTTCCAACCTCGAAATCGATTAGTTGCCCCATGGTTATTCTCAAACTGAGCGCTATTTCTAGGAGCATCATTCTCTTTGCCCATAGCAGCAGCATGTGTAAGATTGGCTGAAGGAATAGTGCAATCAAAATTAATCAAACTCTTCTTTCTTTCAATTCTATTTTCTTGTGTCAATAATAGAGCCATGACATCTTGTACTGTTTGAGGACCAGATTTCGTAGAAATAACAGAAATCATCGACTCAAACTCAGATCCTAAACCGATAATAGATAAACAATATGATCCTCCATAGAAACTGGTTTACCGACGGCTGCTAGAGCATCAATACACTTTTTAACTTGAGAAAAATAGTCTTTTAGTTTAGAATTTCCCTTTTGTAGAGTTTGTAATTTTCTTCATCACTTATGCTAAATTTCTAGACGTGAAAATTTGTACTAAGATAATTCCATATCTCCCTAGCCGATGTACAATGTAGTAATTGTTCAGGTAATGTCTCAGTCATATAACCAAGTAACCACGAGGATATCAATTTATCATGACGCTTCCACTTAGTAAAAACCGAATTTAATTTTAGAGCAATAGAAGATTTGTCACTAACCTGAAGGAATTTAAAAGGCGGATCATGTTCCAAATGTGATTCTAAACCGTGACCTTCTAGGGCAGTGAGATCTTGAAATTTCCACGAAAGAAAATTATCATCAGTTAACTTCACGGTAGAGATCTTGTTACCCGGATTTACCACTAGATTGCATTGAATTCCATCGTTGCCAGCAGATTCACCTTCAGTGTTCGTTCACTGGTCCATTGCAAAAGATCGCAAAAATTGAAGAAGAAATAGCAAAAACACAATACTGCAACTGAATTGAATTGATAAAGAGATCTTGCGGTATGTTTCTGAATCACGGATTCAGAGAAATTTTTTTTTAATCATATGATCGAACTCTGTCGCAAGACGCAAGCTCTGTTACCATGTGAAACTCCTATATCCAGGAGAAAAGTCATTTCTACTTCTCATTCAATGACTTAATAATACAGAGAAGCCTTGTATATATAAGGTTGAAAAACTCCTGCACTAACAAACAAAAAACAAATTAATAATAAACTAAATGACCCAGCACAACTAAACAATAAAAACCACATAAGATGGCCACATCAATGAACTTCAGTGAGCTGGCTTAACAGTCTCATGAAAGGCTTTCTCTCTTGACACATCTCTTGTTGATATAGAAATTTGGCTTCACAGGATTCCGCCAATATTCGCACGATCTTCTAGATTAAAGGGATAGACGAGACCTGTAAACCAGAATAACTTTAAGACCAGTGCGACTTTTGCAAAACGGACTCCGATGCTTAAGTTAGGATCGGAGTAGTTGAATATGAAGTGTAGCGTATTGTGAACATACTTCTAGGGTTTGGCTTACCGTTCTATTTATAGAAGTGGAACTCTAAGCCCTTTAGAAATTATCAAAGTTGAATCCTAGTGTGTCTAGTAGATCTAGACTTTTGAGTATGTGTGTTTTGTAATTGGCCCAATGTCGAATCCACGGTCGAGACAAGGTAAATTCGGGTCGTACTGCGTGAGGATCGGGAGAGAACCATCGGGGTTCTCAGTCGGGGGTCGAGAACTCCTCGGCGCCAAGAAGGTTTCAGCGCCAACTCGGATCGGCTATGGCCGGTTCGGGTTGTCGGGTTTCAACCTCCTTTACCTGGTGAGCCCGCTCCTCCTCCTGCTCAACTCCTGTTTTTTGTTCGTACAATGTGATTTATAACGTCTCTTCTTTGACTTTTTCATGTGTTTGAGTCAAAGTGATTGGGACTTGCAATATATATATTCAGTTTTATTATATTTTTTAATCAAAATGCATACCACACACAAACTGTTGGGGAAATTAAAGAGAAACAGTATCAATTAAACAGGTAACCAATTCTATTAAAAAAAAACAAAAACAAAAAAAACAGGTAACCAATTAACATAGTCGTTTTTGTTAGAGTTTGTGTTTTAGTCATAAGTCCTTAATTTATTATGTGACGTATTATTTCTC
>NW_019104534.1:711087-732355 GCF_001995035.1 Momordica charantia | reverse complement strand
TGTTCCCGGCGAGACCGTAGTACGCGCCGAGAAGAACGTCGTGTGCTCCCACGGCTGACGTGGCGGCCATGAAGAAGACGACGATTATTACATGGCCAAGCTTTGCCATTTTTTTCTGAAATTATTACGAAAGAAGAACAGAATCGAGAAAGATTATAAAGAAAATTAGTTATCGTTTGTTGCGTGTGTATATATAGTAAATTGCCACTAATTTTCAATGAATTCTTTTTTGGATGTTCATTGACCATTATCTCTATAATTTCCAATCACCACATTTTTTTTCTCCTTGACCTCAACTAATTGAAGGAACAACCTTAAATTAAGATCTATCTAAAAAAAATTTAAAATTGTGTCCATCCATTCTTTTAAGCTTCTTTTGACTTAATTTGAGGAACAAATATTTTGGATATTTAGTATTTACCGAATTGCATCGTGTATAAATTATTCCTTGTTTCTTTGGTTTAAAATATAAAATGTAGGTTAAAAAACATTTTGATCCCTGTAATTTGGTTAAATTAACAATTTAATCTTTAAACTTTAGTTTGTAACGATTTAGTATCTGTACTTTTAGATTGGTAACCATTTAGTCCTTAACTTTAATGTGTAACAATTTAGTCCTTATAATTTAAAGTTAGTAACGAATTAGTCCTTATCGTGACATTTTTTTTTAAGTTTTTTATATATATAGATAGATAAACTAATGAGAGACCAAATATATGTTTATAATAACTAGAAAGATTAAATTGTTATAGGATAAAATTTGACACTTAATTTAAATAAAATTATGTACAATAGGGATTAAATTGTTACAATTTCTAAATTACAGGAATTAAATCATTACCAGTTAAAGTTTATGGACTAAATTGTTATTTTAGTGAAAGTATATGGACTAAATCGTTACAAACTAAAGTCTAGGGACTAAATTATTACTTTAGTGAAAGTACGTATGGACCAAATGTGTTTCTTAACCTCTAAAATATATATTTTTGAAACTCTATTCTTGGTTTTAGTTTGGTTCATAAAGTTTAAAACGTTCTGTTTTAGTTTAATTAAAAGAAGTACAGAATTTAACCTTTCATTAGGTTAAATTTTGAGTTTGAAATTAATTAGAGAATATAGCCTTTTTTTTAATTAACTTCAACACATATAGAATGGCAATATCAACATAATTATATTATATACATAACTTATATAAAATTTTCTAAAAAATATAGGGTCAAAACGTATTATATAGTTTTAAAGAATAAACGAAGTTAGAATAACAAAAAGAAATTAAGGAAAATTTGAATTTCTCCAAAAGAAAAAAAATTGTGAATGGTAAAAGAGAGAGAAATAAAACAACCATTTAAAAGTTGTCATATCCAACGTAAAAAAAACTTGTTGATCATGTCTGGTAAGGGTGATCAAAACTCGACTCAACTGATCAAAATCAGTTGAACTAATATCAATCGATTGGTTGGACTACTCATTTGGTTGGGAGTCGATTTTTAGATCTAAAATCGAAGAATCAGTCCATCGATTTAGTAAAAAAAAATTGCTTAATTGGTTTTTAGATGCAATCAGTCGACCTTGAGTTATTAAGAAATATATACCATACATTTCTGATATTGCAATTAATATAGTTTGCAAAATCGCTTAAGCGCCGTTATAAAATTAAAAAAAAATTTTAATTTATTTTAATAAAATTGGTCTCCCCCAAATCTTCTCCAAATTCTCTGCGGTCGCCCTTTGATTTTCTCCCTTTGCCTCTTTTTGGATTGTCTTCGTCTTCACCTCTTCGTCTCATTAATTTCAACCAAAATCGATTGACCATTTGGTGTAGTTAGTCGATCGTTGTTTCTGCACCTTCCGAAATCGCTATACTCCGACTGATGAAAATCGATATGCCGATGGATGACGTCGGTTTGAGTCTGAAATTAACATTGACTGATTGATGTTTAAACGAAGAATTTATCGACCAAATAACCATTTTAAAAAATGATAAATTTCACCTCATGGTAAAAATTTAATGTTGTATTTTAAAAAGTGTCACTTGTTTCATTTTTCTTTGAAATATAGCATAAATTTGACCTTTTTTTAAATGTGTTTTTACCTTACTATTGAGTTACTTTCATTTAGATTATACTAGTTTTTAAAAACTTTAAACTATGCCATTTATGCAATTGTCTCCTAAAGTTTACTATAATAATGACACAATAATTTAACACTTATAGCTTTTATTAATAATTACTTTGAAATTAATAATATATATACACTAAATTTTAACCTAGCTACACAATTTTAACAAGTTATAGAAGTGTTAAAACTCAATATAAAAAATTTCAAACCCAATTAAAATGCATTGATTTCATTTCACCACAAATTGAAGTTTCAAAATTATAGCTACGACGTCTCTACTTATCTTTTTTTTTTAAATAATCCAAAAAATTTTGAAAAGTAAAAGGTGAAAATTTTGTACTTTTTCACTGTTACTTTTTGTTTATTAATGAAAATACAGAGGAAGCGGGAAGTGCAAGTTGATGCTCTCTCAATCTTTTGGGTCATGTGACTTTCCATTTTTGATCGTCTGCCCATTCAAATTGCTGTTTACTCTGACTTTTAAAGTAAGAAAAACAAAACAAATTTAATTCACCCACGTTAAAGATTTGAATGTAGGTTTCTTTTCTTGAATTTTATTAAGAAATTTAAGTATTTGACAGTGGTTTATATTTGTTGTTTTTCATTTTTAAAAAACAATCTCAAAATTATATAGAGATTTTGGAATCAATAAAAATAAGTTTTTTGTTTCATGTTTTTGTTTCCAATTTGTTCCAACGTAAATAAAGATTTTGTTTTATCATTTATGAATTCATAAGGGTTGGAAGCCCTGCAATTCTACTGTTTTTTTATTAGAAAAGAGGAAACATAAACAAAAAAAAATGAGAAGGGAGCCTTAAAGGTGTGTATTTTACTATTCTCAATTCAATATTGATTGTGCTAAAATGAATTCAAATTGATGCTAAATTTATGTAATATGAGAAAAATTTGAGGTATGGGATAACAATTTAGCATCTAAATTTTTCTCATAATTTCGCTTTTGGTTTATCTAATATATCTCATTCTGTTTCCTAAACAACGTAAAACTTTGTTTGCACTACTTACAACATAATTATTATGTAAGTTTAAAATTTATTACGATTTGGTCCATGAACTTAAGCGGTAACAATTTAGTTTTTTGAAATATAAAGATTTGTAATGATTTATTATTCGCATCATGAAAAATTCTGTTTAGAAAGAATGGAGTTTTCTTACTTATATAGACGGATAAATTTACACTGCAGAATATGTTAAATCACTCAATACATATCTCAACCAATCTACATGGTCTAAATACATACTCTCGGTAATATGCTATCAAATCTTAAGATTGGGATGTTGCGACAATGATCTGTTGGACTATTTGGAATGATCGAAATTCTCCTAGACTTCAGTTTTAAATTTGATTGGATCAAAAGCATATAATGACAAATTCAAGCAAGTAAGAGTTTCATCATTTTTACCTCGTTGTGCAGGGCATTCGCGAACCCAGATCAGCCAATCTTGGCTCCTATTTCAGGCTTTCTCAAATTATGGTGCTTGCGGGTGTCTCCACGGATGAAATGCTACTGGTTTGGGGCCTCTTTATTCGTGATTCGTCGGGTCAATTTTCACCCCTGTAACGTATTCACCTCTGTTGAATGAGTTCGTTTGCTCAATCGATACATTGTAGAAATCATTATGGTTGAATCTGATTCCCTATCTGCAATCCAACTCATTCGTGGTGAGATCTTGACCCTAGGAGATGCATCACTTTTTGAAATCGCAAGAGCTACCCTATATTTTTCCTTCATGTCGATCCCTTGGCATTGCAATAGGCTAGCAGATGGTCTGACACACTCTGACCTCTTTCGATGTGCCATGTTTGTATTGTATTATAATTTTCCATCTTGGCTGTTAAATTTTGTAAAGGGTGACAACTCTTAATCTGTAGTCCACGTGCCATCTTCTCTTTTTAATTAATAATCAATATCTTCTTTTTTGAAAAAAAAAAATTCTCCCACAAGCATGTAAATACACATCTACATTATTAATCTATTTAGAAATTTAATAACAAAATAAAAAAATAATCATTTATAGTTCAGTCTTATTCAATTAATTTCATTTAATGTAAAGGTTGCAATGAGAGAAACTCTCAAAATAGATAAGTGGCAACCAACAACATACAACTGAATAATTCAAACAAGCCAACTTAAATAGGTAAGATACCTATTTCCGACCACAATCTTGTTAGTTCAAATCTCAAACCTAAAAAAAGTGATTGAATAATCAAACACCAACCTAAATCTCCAACTTTGAAAAGAAAATAAAAAAAGCTCCATCGCTTAAATTTAATATATATTTTTAAAAATGTCATAAATTTTTACTTGGTTAAAATATAATTCAAGTTTCACATTTTCCTAATATATTTTAGACTACATTTGAGTTTGATTTAAATCACGCAAACTTTAAACTTTCTACCGTATTTGAAATTACATACTATTTTATGCTATTTATGTAAATACCTTAAAGAAAACAATCTCGGGTAGAGTCAGGCCGAGTCAAAGCGAATAAAATATTATATATACATGTGAGGACAGAAGATGAGTTATCCAAATTTCATCACATCTAGTAGAAGCTGTAAAACAGAGTAACCCATGAGATAGGGAAACTATCTCCTCCACACAAAGATCTTTTAACATGCCTTCAAAAAAATTTAAACAACATAATTGGGTTGCAGGTACACAGCCTAGCTGTTATATAATGTCTTCTTTTGCCTTCAAATTCTAGCCCTTTCCTTTCTTCCTCATGTGACTATGGAATGGACCACTTTTGGATCTTTTTTTTTTCTTTCCAAAATCTTTTGGAAACGTTATTTTTTTTTCTGTTAGAACCGACATCGAGTGTGAAAATATGTTCGGTTAACTGTTTCTTAAGTATATTTTACAAACGAGCTTTTGAGAACATGTTCAACGACGCTATAATGCATGCTGCTAATGAGGTATAGGATATAAAAAGTAAAAGGATTAAAATAGAAAAGTTTCAAAATATTAATATTTTAATCTAAATTTAACTTTCACGGTCTACCCACAAACTCAAATTTTATATTATATACTTATAATTTATGTGTCTTTTATTTTTTAAAAATAAGTCCGTAAACACTACTTTCAATCAGGTATATTTCTTTGTTTTTTAAAAACATTTTCAAAGTCTAAGTTGAATTTTTAAAAATTAAAAAAGTGGATTTCAAAAACTTGTTTTTATTTTAAAATTTGGCTTAGAGTTGATATGTATTTCTAAAAAAAAACTAAAATATACCAAAGGAATTGAAAAGAATCCAACAGAATTTTCAAAAATAAAAACAAAAAAGCCAAAAGGTCTTCCAACAGAGCCTTAATTAATTAACAAATAAACACATATTATACCTCTAGATTTAGTTCCTAAACTTATAAATCTAAACATTCTGAAAATTTGAGTCTATAATATTAAAGAATATCTTAAATTTCTTAAAATGATAGGATAACAAGGGATCTTGTAATATCACCTATCATAACGTCTTGAATTGTGTTGGTCATGGTTCGATCGAGACAACGAATTCTGATTATAGTCAAGGATTCGCACGAAGAAAGCCATATTATTTCTTGCTCCTTATTCAAACAAATGGGTGTTTGCTCTATAATTAGAAACGGCAGAGGAAGAGGTTGATGAGATATTTCTGGTTTGAGATATTTTTGGTCTTGCATTTTTACTGATTTTGACATCATACAAAAAGAAACTTTTTGTTGTCTTTTCAGTGGAAGATTCAGAACCGTTTCACATGCTTCACAGCTCGCAAAATTTGTCCCAATCTCACACAACCTTTCAACGTTCAGTAAGGACACGAAATTGGTTGCATGGGAATGGGCATCGCCATTGTTATCCTCTTACTCAGCTTCTTCTATATAAATGCTCACTCAATTCCCTCCTACCTCCAAGCATCCATCCATGGCGAAGAAGATGGCTATTCTTCCCCTTCTCTTCATCTTCTCTGTCCTCGCCTCCTCTTCCCGTGCTCTCGTCCAGGACTTCTGCGTCGCTGACCTCAAATCTTCCGATACCCCCTCCGGATTCCCTTGCAAGAAGGCAGCCTTCGTCACTGAAAAGGACTTTGTTTACTCTGGCCTCGGGGTTGCTGGTAATGTTAAACTATTGTTCTAACTCAAAAGTTTAAGTTGACAAATTATTATATGTTCATTGATGTTTATTTAATATTCTCCCTCATTTTATGCTTAAAAATGAGTACCGAGTAGATTTGAGAGCACTTATGAAATAAGTGTTTTTAACCAAATGAAAAGTAATTTCAATCCAACAACTACTCGAATCGAACTAGTTGAGTGAAATTTTAAGTCTGCTGAAATGTGCAATGTCAAATATAAAAATGTTGAGAAATTCGTTTAACGTGGACATAAAAATATTTCTAATTGAACCTAAAATCTTAAGTGAATGAGCTTTTGATGTTTAATCATATTGATAACAGGTAACACCTCAAACATTATCAAGGCGGCCGTGACTCCGGCCTTCACCGCCCAATTCCCAGGAGTGAACGGGCTAGGAATCTCGTTGGCCCGCCTTGACCTAGCCATCGGCGGTGTGATTCCGTTCCACACCCACCCGGCGGGCTCAGAGATTCTAGTGGTGATCGAAGGAACGATCTGCGCCGGGTTCATTTCGTCGGCGAATACAGTCTACTTCAAAACGCTGAACAAAGGGGACATTATGGTGTTCCCTCAAGGGCTGCTGCATTTCCAAATAAACTCCGGCAAGTCCAATGCTCTGGCGTTCGTTAGCTTTAGCAGCCCGAACCCCGGCCTGCAGATCCTTGACTTCGCCTTGTTCGGGAACGAGTTGCCGACCGATATCGTGGCAAAGACGACGTTCTTGGACATTGCTCAGATCAAGAAGTTGAAGGGAGTTTTGGGGGGGAGTGGTTGATCCAATTTTTGTTGGTTTCTTTTTTAGTTACGTTGTTCATGTGTTTGGTTGTTTAGTTGTCGTTTTTGTATTGTTTTTGTTTTTGTTATGGGTTTGGTGTTTGGTATTGTGTTTTGTAGTTTTAAGGTGTTGTTTTATATTATCCATTGATGTGTTTTTTTTTTACTCTTAGGCAGCAATTTGGTTTCTTCTTTGCCTAATTTAGAATGAAGAAGTAAATTGCTTCAAATGTTGCATAATAATTAAGATAAGATATTATAAAAATCATTTTAAAATGTAATGTTACAAATGATGTGTTAAACTACGTTTAAATTAACAAATAATTACAAGTCAAACTACTAAAACAAGAGGTAACTTTCAAATTACATCCATATATTATTTTAGAAGTTTCAAGTAAAATTTAACTACTAAAAATATAAGTGGCAAAAATATGATGTAAAATGTAAAAACAAAAGTTACGCAGTGGTAAGGTGTTAAAAAAAGTTTTAATAATTACCCTTAGTTTTTAAACAACAAGAAGTAAATTATAATAATTTTTTCTAAAAATCCTTTGTATGCATCCATCAAGACTTTAAATATCAACGTCGATAGATATTTTTGAAAAAATATATAAAATGATAAAAAAAATTCATTCCATATATTTAAATTAACAAATAGACATTTCACTTTATTTAAATAAGTTATATTAATATTAATATTATGTCTATATCAATAATATTTTGTTGATTTTTTTATAATACTATGAAAATGCTCGTACATCGACGTCAAACCTATGAATATATAGAAATGTTAATGGATATGTTGTCACATGTCGACAAAAATTTAATATATTGGTGTGTGTATATATATATTAGACAATTATAGACAAAAATTTAAATTGATGTAGTCTATATATATATATATTAGACAATTTTGCAATTGCCCCATCTTGCCTCCACCATACCTCTTTTATAAATATAAAGAAAAAGAACCACAACTACAATTTGACGTTTCATGACGCTAATCAACAGTATAAAAGACGTTGAAAATTAAAAAAAATCGTCACAAAAGATAAAAAAAAACACGTTTCTAACATAAAAAAACGAAGTTTTCAAGATTTGTTTAAATTTTTTATCGTCTTTCATGACGTTTTAACAATCACGAACCATTGGGAAAAAAAAACACGTTTTTCAAGTGATGTGCAATTTCTAAAGTTTTTCGAATTTTTTGACGTTTCATAACGTTTTTTAAACATCACAGAAAGTTGGAAGAAAACGCGTTTTTTTGTGACGTTTAAAGGATGTCATGAAAAGTAAAGACGCGTTTTTACTAGGAAAAGATAGTTTTTCGAATTTCTGGCTTTTCGTAGCATTTTGACATCATAAAAAGTTGAAAAACTACATTTTTCATGTTCGACGCATTTTTTTCTTTACATTTTATGGTTTTGTGCTTTTATAAAATTGTCATGAAAAGCAATAAAAATTAAATGACTAATAAAAAAATCATGATAAAATTAGAAAAGAAAAATTGATTTCTAAAATAAAACACTAGAAATTAAAGGTTTAAATGCTATTTGGATCGTTTATTTTTATTACTATATTTTCAAAACGTCTATTTTGATCTCTATATGTTTAATTTTTATTTATTTTGGTCAATGTACTCTTGAAACATTGGTTTTAGTCGTCCATTGTTTAAAAAAAAATTACTTCGTGTTTTTCATTCATTTTGTATTTTTATCTCATTTCTTTTGTTTATAATTTAAAGGTAATTTACTCACTAACTTGAAATACATTAATAAATTTATATTAAAAATTTCTATTTATATAAAATTTATATTAAAGTTGTGCAAATGAAAGTAGATAAATTAAAATAAACATTTTAAAATTACATGATAAAAATTAAACTATAGCAAAAAAAATATAGACCAACATTGACAATAAAAAATAAAAAAGTAAAAAAAATTCTAGGCAAAATACGACGGAGGAGCCGAGAGAGGGGTTTGGCGGGAAAGCGCAACCGTCTACGAAAGTAGCGTGAAGGAGAAGTTTCTGGTTTCGCTCAAACCCAAAAACCTAACCAACAGCCACTTCTCCGCCGCTCCGACTCTCTCTGACGCCGGCGCCTCCAGTTTTCCGGCCACTGTTCCTCCGCCTCCGCCACGAGCTTCCTCACAATGACGGTTCTGAGGTCCAGAGAAGTTCTCCCTCCTCCGCCCACTCCCAAAACCCTAGAAACCCCTTCCAACACTCTCCCACACCCCTCTACGCCTTCTCAACTTCATGAAACCCACCCCCCTGGCCCCCACTCTCCTTCCCCCGCCGCTTCTGTCACTGATTCTACTGCCTCCCCCGCCGATTGCGTCTCCGGTCCCGGGGTTTCTCGGAGGCGGAGCTCTCGTCTTGCTGCCAAAGGGCTTAGCGCCGAGCATTCTGCTGTTAACCCCGGGAGGAAGGATTTGTGTGGACGGATTACACGGGGATCTACTGAGATCATAGCGGAGACGATTGACGAGCGGGATTCGGGCCCGGCCTTGAGTGCGAAGATGGGGGTTCGTTCAATTTGTAGCGGAGTTGAGGCTTTGGAAGTTAATGAGGGAGCCGAGGGCTTGAGTGAACCTATGCGGAGTATTGATTTTGGAAGTACAGGGTCGAAGAGCGACAAGGTTAATGTTAATGGGAAGAGAAAATTGATCCCCACTATTGATTCACTGGCTGGGGAATTGGTTGATGAAAGTCCTGAGAGTAAAAGGTGCCTCAGTTTACGTTCGGGGAAGAGAGTTTTTAAGACAGTGGAACAAGAGAAGGGTATTAGCACACTTCAAAGTAATAGTGATGCCCTAGTTGAAGAGGGGCAGGATTTAAAAGATAATGACAACGATGCAATTGCTCTGGGTGGAAGTGGAGAAGTTGTGATTGAAGAACTAAAGGAGGAATGCTCAAGAATTGATGAGAACGATTGTAGCAAGAGCAGAAGTAGATTCAGCCGAAGAGATAAGGGCAAATGGATTGTGGATGGCCAAAGTTCAAATGGAAATGACACGGTTGTATTACATTCTGAACTGAACGATGATGTGCTAAGTGATAATCTAGTAGACCATCAAAATTATTGTTCAGCTCGTGAAAGACCAAAGGGAATGGTAATCGAAAAAGGTAAAAGAAAGTTTACTGATACAAGTTATAATGATGGAGCAGATATGGATGCTGATGGCTTTGCTGGGATTGACCTAAATGCCACAGAAGAAAATGGTGAGGGGCAATTGATTGCAAGCGCTTTGTTGTCTCTATCTGAAGAAGTTAGAATCGATTCAAAAATGAGATATGAATACTGTTCTGGAGAAGGTGAGGTTTCATACACTCCGCATCTGAGAGATGATGGTCATCGGAGTGATGAGAATCAGGATATAGAGTCTAGTTCACAGGAGGAAGTTCAAGGTAATATTGCTGCCGAAAATAGGCGGTTGTTAATTCAGCAACATGGCAATGCAGCAAGAGAATTTTCAAGGAGAACTGCTCTTGAGTTTGCTCATTATTATAATGAAGACGATCATAGTTTGTGGCATGCTAGGGCTGAAGCTGAAGACAATGTTGAAGACTGGCCGGGACCTTTCTCTACTGCAATGAAGATTGCTAGTGATCGAGCGAAAGGTCTACGAGTTAGAATGTCTTCCGAGGAGGAGCATGTTCCTGCACCAGTTGTATGGATCCCTAGAAAGAATAGGTGTGGTAGCCGCCCCAAGTCATCGTCTCCTCCCTCTTTAAGAGATTTATGCTTATGGGTTCTTGCCAAAAATGCCGATGCAATTTCTTCACTGGACTTTGTCCCAGATGCTTTCAGGCACAAGCTTTGTCGGCTACTATGTGATTCTCGAAAAATGAACCATCATTTTCTGGATCTTCTTCTATGTGGATCCCCAACAGAAGTTTGTATATGGGACTGTTCTTGGTTGTGTGAGGAGGAGTTTGTAAAATCTTTCCAAGGGTGCGACACTAGCAAATTAATGGTATATATACATTCCAGCATTAAGTTTATCAATGGAAACAGAAGGAATATGAATTTTTCTTGGCCCGTCCGTTAATCTTCATGTAGCGACTATTAATCATGAGACATTTAGGAATTAATAATGTAATCACTGCTCCATTAGGCAAAAATTCTGCTTCGTAGTTTCTTAAATCTTGGAATAGAAACCATCACTTCACCACAAAAAAAAAATTATAAAAACCTATCTTGAATGATTGATTCGTAGTTTATTCTTCCATTTTTGCTATGCATCTGGACTTGGAAACTTGGAACCTTGCATTTTATTAGTATCATCTTTTTCGGGTGTATCATGTATGGATTAGAGTTGCAGGTTATTGGTAATTCTTGTTTTAGCATTCTATTCCATGTAAACTACATTTGCTGTTTCTTTGAACCAGATACTGCAGCTTGACCAATGTGGACGCTGTGTTCCAGATTATGTCCTATTGTCTACATTAGCTCAGTCATCAAATAGCTTACCTGCTCTGAAATCATTGTCGCTTAGTGGTGCATGTCGTCTTTCTGACATTGGTATGGCAGCACTTGTATCTTCTGCCCCAGCATTGCAATCTTTAAATCTCAGTCAGTGCTCCTTTCTCACCTCCTCAAGCATAGACTCTATAGCCAATTCTCTGGGATCAACTCTAAGGGAATTGTATCTTGATGATTGCCAAAACCTTGATCCAATGCTAATGATTTCTGCAATGAAGAAGCTCGAACATTTGGAAGTGTTTTCATTAGCTGGAATTAAAGACCTTCATGACAAGTTCTTTCAAGAATTTCTGACAGATGGGGGTCATAATCTGAAGCAACTCATTTTAACCAATTGTGTGTATGTTCTTGGACACATCACTATGGATGATTGTTGCCAGTACCATAATGTTATATCATTTTACTTTCTCCTTGAACTGTGCTTTTCCTTTTTGAGGTGCAGGGAATTGACCAATAAATCCATTAAAGCAATCTCAGAGAATTGCTCTGCTCTATGTGCAATAGACCTCGTGAATTTGTTGAGGCTAACTGATTATGCTTTATGCTGCCTTGCAAGTGGTTGCCCGGCTCTTCAAAAGTTAAAACTTTCTCGGAATCTATTCAGGTTCTCATCTCACCAGAATTATATTAGGATTTATAGTTCTTCAATGCTTGCTTTTTTTGTCAATGCTTGCTTTTTATTCCATATATGAGTACTGAAGATGTCAACCAGACCATATTTATGAACGTTTTTCTTATGCTTCATTAATGTGGTTAGATTGAAGAAATCCTTAATAATTGTTGGAGCATACCACTTCTGCCTTTCTAGCAATTTATAATAGTTGTCAAACCATATTATCTATTTGTTCTGGTACTTCTCATTTCTCATGAGACCAGTGTCATTTTGAATTACTAGTGTAGATAATGCTAGCACAAATTGTAGTCAGCAACTAAATATAACCTTTAATGTTCTCATGATCTTTATTCTATGAGATAGTTATAGTTTCTCAATGAGTTTAAAAGGTTTTCTTCTCTATCGTATTTTGCAAGTGTATAGAAAAGATCACAAATAACACGGCTATTTCCAAGCAGTGAGTGGTTATTTACAGAGAGAGTAACTTAATAATGTTTGTTTTGGTACGAGGTTAGTTAAGCAAAGTGTCAAGAAGTGAACATTACTGAGAATAATCCTGTGCAAAAAAATTTCATCCTGCATTCACACTTCAACTTAAATTATAGGTGCTAGTGCTTCTGTCTTATTTGGCTGTTCGATTCAATATCGTTTTTGTTTTTGCAAGTGATGAAGCTGTTTCTGCATTCGTGGAGATTTCTGGAGAAAATTTAAAAGAACTTTCCCTAAACAATATCAAAAAGGTATGTATTAACCTTGTTTTCTGCACTAACCATCTTTCTTTTTCCAGATAGTCTCTAGTACTGGAGCCTAGAAAAACTGCTGGGTATATCTAAATATTTTCTGCTATGTACTTCATAAATGAATTTGCAGAATTTAAATACATTATAATATCTTGGCTGCCTTAGCTTTAGTGGCACTTCTTGATCAATTTAGGCTAGTAACTAACGATTATAAGTAGAGTTTTTCTTATCTAGAAAAGATCATAAGTAGAGTTTATGGAAGATGTTGGTTCTCCTCATTGATTGGGACAATTATGGGTTCCTGCAGGTTGGCCGCAGCACAGCCATTTCGCTAGCCTGTTTTTCTAAGAATTTGGTTAGCCTCGACCTTTCTTGGTGTCGAAATCTGACCAATGAGGCTCTCGGCTTAATTGTTGATAACTGCCTGTCCCTAAGAGTGCTTAAACTCTTTGGATGTTCTCAGGTGTGTTTGTCAGGCTCAACCCTTGAATTGTGCAAGATTTTACAAAATTAAGAAAAGAAAGTGATTGGTTTTTACCTCTTTTTCTTTTTATGGAAACTGTTAAAGCAGCTATATAACATGGTGTAATGGTGTAATGGCGTAATAGGTAACGGAAGTGTTTCTGGATGGACACTCGAACCCGGAGGTAGAGATCATTGGACTGAAACTGTCTCCTGTTTGGCCGCAAAAGCCTTACTGAGGTCCGAGTTACTATTCCTCTGTGCTATCCTCGTGTTAATTTTGGTGGATCGGTCTTTGCTTTGAATCATTTTGCTGCCCTCCATGAACACTAAAATCTAATAGTTATCTGCATGGGATTTTTGTTCTTGACCTATATGAGGCTTTCGACGAAATACTTGTATATGAACTGTAAATGCCAGGGGTTTTCTTTTTTGTTGAAACATTGTAAATAGGTATAATACCAGAATGGTAGAATATTACTACTGTTACACCTCAAATTTTGTTGAACTCGGAAGTATATTCAGAAAACAATACTTTTAGTGAGTTTCAATTGTCAGTACAAGAACCTTGATAATGAATATCAACATCAATGTGCATTGTTAAGCTTCTGTGTGTTAATACATAGTAGGTAAATTTGTTCTTCCAACAACTGTGAGCTTGCTTTTTCAACCACCTGAAGATTGTAAGAAATGTATGAGTTCTTCAAAGTGTAGCCGAACGCGTCATATATGAAGGAGCTTCACATCCAGAATTAGACGTTACCTCGAAGCCTATCTTTCGGTACAATGCTTGTGCAGGTGTGTTGTTTCTATGTACATGCACGTATACCTGTTCAATACCTGCCACCAGACCTTATTAGAAACCATATTTGTGCAACCATTGCATTTTTTTAATAAAGACACTAGTTTGATTGCTCGTCTAAAGGGGGTGGGGGATATGAGTTTCAGTCTCTCTTTGGATTATACCACTGGATCTTGCTGTTTCAACCGCAAACTTCAACATGTTGCTAGCAATACCCTGACGACGTGCTGCTTTCGCTACACATAGGTTTGCAATGTAAGCATATTTATTTGGGATCTCTTTGTTGATGCTGCATAAATGACTCTTCTCTCTTTCCTGCATACAAACATGGTTCCTTTGCATGACTAGCCAAGAGGAAACAAGAAAGGGGGAGTTAATAACAACATGAATTCGGGTTCGACCCCTGGAAAAGTCTCGCCGTGCATCAAATGCCGCAAGCTCATATCGAGAGTTGCTACGACACTTTTAATCACAGTACGCTTTATATGCCTCTGTTCCTTCCTTACCTGAGATAGTTGAAAACAGAAAACTTCAAAGCCAATTCCTCCAGCACAATGGCCGATGGAGGCCTTGGTAAAAATTTCAGAGCTACAACTTTAGAGACAAAAGTTTCTCACAGTGACAAAGCATGTGCATGTCTGTCCATGTTGCCCACTGCATCTTTTTTTAATAGCATTGAACTCCTGCAACATTCAGTACATATATATAGAAAGTAAGGATATCAATTAATTCACCTTCAACCACTCAGCCAGATTAAACAAATCTAGCCAATCCTACCTGTTCAGCAAATTTCCTTTTGAAGCTATCAACATATCTGTGTTAAAGCAGAGCTACAATCAGTTGAATCCCAACTCTCTCTTTCTTGGATAAACCATTCCTAGAATTCCTATTGTTTTACTGAACATTCATGAGCTTTGAAATTTGAAAATATTGTTATTATCAACCGTTGCCATTGGTTTTCTTTTCTGTCTCTGTAAGTTCTCTCCTACTGTTTTAAAGTTAGTAGAATATTGAAATATTAAAACCTGCCCTTTTTAGCTTTTGGTTTCTTCTGCATATAAACAAAACAGAAAAAAGAGTGGCTATGTTTTTTAGAAGATAAGCTATGAGCATGCGACAAAGTTTCTTTTAATAAAATAATATGAAGTTTTTTTACCGTTCATTTGTTCGATTCTCCCAATGACTTTCAGCTCGGAGCCATGCCGCCGTCTACCTCAAGATCAAACACACACAGAGACCACTTATTATTTACAAAGAAATTCAACAATTTACAGGTTCTGAGATTGAAGATCAAATCTCTTACCCACAATTCTTCATCAAGCACGGCCTCGCGCGCTACGAATTGACCGAACTCTAATCTTCTTTTGTGAAGTAAATCTTGGTCGGCCGGCGGCGGCCGGTTGAATTGCAGGTCGTCGGACGGCGAGGGTTTCGACTGCGGAAGCAACAGCGGCGTTGAGAGATAAATGGAAATTTCTTCTTTCTTCATCGTTTGAGGCGACTTAGAGTCCATTGTCCTGTTTCGAGTTCAAGAAATAAAAACCCCCATTAAAACAACACCACATCTCGTCCGAAAAACTAGCAGCCCGTTCCCGCCGGAAATCAAAATTATACGATTCCGTTATGATCCTCAAGCAGAGTGGATTAATAGGAACCTTATCCAGTAAAATTAACGGTTGAAAGCGAAACACGCACACCAGAACGATGGAAAAATGAGTACCGGAATCGAAGCGAAGAGGAAAGCAAGAAGAGGAACAGAGGCAAACTTACATAGTCCACGGGGCGGAGTTGCGATGAAATTTGTGGTGATTACGGTATCCATCTTGGATGGATCCCAAGAACTCCGGCCTGTAAATCGAGATTGCCGACATTGAAACCGGAGCTTCGTGGAACAGGGCAGACGAGAAGGCGGAGCCGGAGCGGGAAATTAGCCCCTTGTTCTTGAGCAAACAATGTCAGATAAGCAAATTGAAGATGAAGAGAAGCTAAAAACATGGATTTCCAGAGAAGAGAGAAGAAAGAAGAAGACAAATCTGGTCAAGATTCCGAGTTCCGCCCTAACGACGGAGCTTGGCGTTTGCAAATTGCAATTGCTGCGGCAGAACTAGAAGTATGAACCCGCCTCTTGTCTTTTTTTTTTTAATTAAATTTNCCCCTTTTCCTTTTGTTGGCTTCCCTTTTAAGTTAGTCCCTCCACTCAGATTTCGCCACGTTTTCTTTCTGTGTGTGTGACGTGGCAGTATCTGACGCCATTTTGATCGCGCGTTTTCTACTATTCTATCCAAATATCCGAATCATTTGGTGGGACCCTGCCTCTCTCTTCAACAGTAAACTGCCGTAACAGTTGTGACTCGATGTGTTCTATTTTGTTACACGCTATTCAATTTTTGACAAATAAAAAAATTAAATATCAAAATAGATAACTTTTTAAAAAAATGAATGGGCTATTAATTTTTCAATTCATAGAATAGATATTTTTCCTAATTTTTTTAGTTCAACAATTTCTAGGCAAGAGATAAAATCATAATTTTTTATCTCAAACGTTTGAGCTCAATTATAACCATTCACAATTTCTAATCCAATCAACTATCAATAATGGTGTAACTTTCAAAAACTTTAATAGGTATTCAGTAGAAATAATTTCTAACTGAATTTTTCTAAAATAACTCAACTAATTAGGAAGCTGACTTTCAAAGTCATGACAAAACACCTAAACTTCACCCTTCTATCAAAATAATCATTTGACCTCTCAAGTATTTGAGAAAAATATATAGTTTGAATTTTCATTCTATGTAGTTTGTTATTAACGACTTTTTATTAAATGATAACTCAGCGTTAGTGCATCTTTCTTCTTCCTGGAGGTTAGAAGTTTAATCCTCCATCCCGCATATGTTATACTACCAAAAACCGTAAGGTGTCTATCCTCTAAAGTTCAATCCACAAAACACATTTTGGTTAAAGAACCTAACCAGACTGAACTAATTAATTTCTACTTTTAGGGTTCCTTTTGTAGAAAAATTAAGAATGGGAAAAAGGAAAAAGAAGAAAAGATGAGGGAGGTACAAAACTGAATTATTGTGAGATCGAATATTAAAGTAAACTAAATCCGTTTGCTTTGTGGATAAAACCAGCAGCCATGTGGGTGTGATCCCCAAAGGCCAACCCTACAGCCCTAACATGCCAAACTTTGGAAAAATAATAATGATAATTAGGTGTAAATTTGGTTATCAAATTTCAGGTTATAAAATATCTTGATTCCCATTCTTTTATTGAAGTAGCGATTTAGTCTCTGTATTTTTAAATCGATAATAATTTAATCCTTGAATTTTAGCACATAACGATTAAGTCTTTGTAATTTATAAACATATGATACCTCATAAGTTTATTGATCTATATATAAGAATCTTTATTGAAAAATTAACAAGAATTTTCTCGATAGAGATTAAGTCGTTACTTTAACTAAATTGTTACCTATTAAAATTAAGGGTCTAAATTGTTACAAATTTGAAAGTACGATGATTAAACTGTTACAAACTAAAGTTTAGAGATTAAATCGTATGTGAAATGAGAATACATTTCCAACCTCCTTAGATGGAAGAATCCATGAGAATGGAATCTCAATTTTGGTGCGTATCATGAATGACCTAGAATAAAAAAGAATGATTTTTGTATGCTTGTCAATCTAAGCGTAGTTTAACCAATTAAAATACCTACAACTTAATTTGATTAAAATTTATAAACTTGAAATACCTAAAACTTGAAATATTCTTTTTTAGATCTGAAATTTTGAGTAGAAAATTATTTCAGTCGCTGTCATTGACAAAAACTGATCACAATTTACTTTAGGAACTTTGATTTAGATTAAACAATTAACCAAAAAAAAAGGTTTTTAATGCAAATTTGAAAAAGTTATGAAGATTAGATAGACATCATATATCAATTATCAGTCTTCCACAAGTTTCCTAAACTTTGTTGATTCTCAAATGTACAAATAAAATGTACTCCATGAGTAATTGGAGGGGAGAGAAGTGACAAATCTGCAAAGCTAATCGTAGAGATTATACAAAATCTAAAGCAAACTTGTAGAGAATATTGAATTGGATTAATGACAGAACAATTTTGTCATCCTAAGAAAATAAACCTGGTAAATTTTCATCTTTTAGACGCTTTGAAGTATATAGCTGCTAATGCTATCCTCTTCACCTTTCTCAAGCTCAACAATGGATGATTTGGAGCTGACAAATCTGCAAAATGGTGAACGAAGTCGGTGACAGACTCCTGACTGAATCCTAGGGATGTTTCGGGTTGTATTGTCCATCAAGGTTCATCACTGTGAGTGACAATGGCCTCAATTCTATCAAGTGAGGCTTCTAGCTTTCCCGAGTTCATGTTAAACAACGGTTCACCGGTACCCAGAGCCCTGTTGAATTCAATGTTGCTATTTTAGAAACCAACCGATAATTTCGATAAAGATTCAAGCATTAGGGTGCTGGTGTTTTATAGATATTCTTAACTCAGACCTGAGATTAAATATCGAGGACGAAGATTTACATACCCTGTAATTTCAGGCAGCACGTAATCTGCCCTCCATCCGAAGCGAAAATCCATTCCTGGAAAAGGGCTGATTGATGTCTTGTTTCGTATGCGAGATACACCATCTCCACCCAAGCATGTGGTTAGCTTCCATTTCCAACCGGTGGCGTGCATCTGAAAATTATGTCCAATACCAACCTGTAGTTGCCCAGTATTTTGAGAAACATAAGACAGAATTTGATGCCACCCACAGTACAAGTTTAAAAGCAGAGCAGCCAGTTCCTTGTTTTTTTTGGTAGCACAATGAGAGTGATCAAATATACTCTCCTTTTAGCTATGATATATGAATATCTTTGGTTGGGGGGCTTAGAAGTATTATACCTGAAGATTCAGAAACCTGGTTACAGGAATCTTTTTGGATAGAAGACGTATGTCTTGACGGATTGGCTCGTAGATGAATTTCCATCTTTGGTTCGGATATAATGGCTTCAGCACAAGCTTGGCCTCATATTCATTACATGGAGCATTGTAGAACTGAACCAAATAGTAAATGCAAATCCATTCAATCTAACAGTAAAAGAATCGAAACAAACCGTGCATATAGAGGTAACGGAGAATGTGAAAATCAAGACTGGGTTACCCTCTTTCATATATTACAATCCATTCTTTCATAGACCCAATTCAAAATCAAGTGCCAAGAATACTCACAACCACTAAACTCTTTAACTTATATTCTAACACTCAAAATTGATACTCAAACTCCTAAATGGACCAAACATTACACTCACACCTTGTCGTAGTTTCTACGAGATGGGAAGGCATGTTACGAAAACACAAGAGAATACAAGCTCAACTTGGTCTCGGCCACTGCCAGTTATCCTATTAGTTACTATTAACTTTTTTTCTTTCCTTTTGTTTACAGAGAGAAAATGCAACTTCCTTATTTCATCCAAGGTATCTAAATTAACTTTAGTGCAAATGTATTCGACAAAATCCATCAAACCCACAAATTATTACGAATGATATGGCAAATTGGCATTTTCTTTACACACTTTCAACTACAATGCCACGAAACAAACTAGCAAAACCTTAAAACGGCAGCCCACGAAGACAATAAACATCCAAGCAAACATTTATGCTAACATGTATATCTACCAGAACCACAGCCGCAACGTATAAATCTTCAAATTATATGGATTTCGAAACATAGACTATAATCTAAAGGGGCACCATAATTCTAATAAAATCTAAAGTATGCACAGTTGTAGAATCACCTCCAAATTGATACCAACTCGAAAGCCCTGCAACTCTTTGCGGAACTTCAAAAACAATTCCGAGGGCATCAAATTGATGCTGCAAAGGTCTTCCCAAGAAGTGGGTTCCTGGCCACTCGATCCGGAATCCATAGTGAAGCAATTGGCACTGCAAATTAAAAAAGAATCAAACGAAACCCGAGCCCCATCTGACATTAAGGCAACAAAAACCCCTCAAAGCCAGAGAAAATCAGACAGCAAACCCAGACAAATGCTTCCGTTTGAAAACAAAAATAGAATTGCCCACTGAACGATGTACTGTACGCGATTGAAATAGATACGTAAGTGTATAGAAGAAGTGCAGCAGAAGGATGAGTGGAGTGGCTATTGAGCGCGAGGGAATTTAGGGGCTAATTTGAGTTCTGCGTATGACAAAGAGGAGACGAGCATACGGTGGTGAGACGGTTGGATAGGGAAGAAAATTTGATATCTTCGCTCCCAAAGGATTTTGATTTGGTGTTCTCTTGTCATTCTTATGGGAAATCGTAGTTGAGAATTGTTATATAAATTTATAATTTGGGTTTTTAACTTTTTTTTTTCTCACATGAATTCTTGTTCAATTTTCCATCACTCATTTAACTGAAAAAAATTGTTTCATAAATTTCCCAATGATGTATAATTCGTTATTTATATTTGTAAAAAAAATTTAGGTTAAAAAAATTTGCCTAAAATTTTTACAGAAACTTTAAACTTCTCTTCCCATTCGCTTCCTCTATCTAAAAATATATTGTTTCAAACAAAGCAAGCAACAAATGCTTGTAACAATGATTGATTTCATAAATGGTTTTTTTAGTACATGTGGAGTGAGGAATCAAACTTACAATCTCTTCGTTTAAAATATATGCCAATTATGACTAACTATGTTCGTTTTGGTATTTCATAAATCATTTTGATGTCAAAAATCTCCTAAACTAAAGAAGGACGTACGGACCGATCATGRCATTTCACTGATCGGAAAAGTGTCAAAGAGCTTTTGAGGACAACAAGCAGGCAGTAAGAAGAGGCAGATCTAAATATGGTGCAGAAAAACCAAAATCGATATGAATGGAAGATGCACCGAAACAGGGAAGGAATTGATGCAAAAGCGGTGTAGCGTTGAACCGCTGCTTGCTTGCATAATGAGTGAGCCGACCCATCGCTGTCTCGGCTGTGCTACCGGAGGCTCTGGGGAAGTCGGAATAGGAGAGCACTCATCTTGGGGTGGGCTTACTACTTAGATGCCGCCAATAGAGCCGGCTTTTAGTGAAGATCCGCTCATATGCTGCATGAGGGGCGGCAAAAGGCGGCTTTG